>RJWJ010015593.1:0-26542 GCA_004363605.1 Indri indri
GTGTCCTTGGCTCTCCTTCCTTCCAAGTGCCCTAGGTTCCGGGGAGAGTGAAAGAGAACTAACATCACCCACACTTGTTACACCTGCCAGGGCCTGTGCTGGGAGGGCACTTTCTCGGAACATGGTTCCTTCAATCCTCTCTCCAACCCCAGTTGTGGTTATTGTACTAGTTTATTAGACTAGTTTCATTCACGGGGTGCAGGAAGTGCAGGTGACTCAGTTGACATCACAGCGCTGGGAAGCCGCAGAGGAAGGACGGAATGGAGGTCTGTTGTCTCCAGAGTCTTTGCTTCTTCCCCTACACCCCTGTTCACGGATGGCTGTTCCTGCCTCCTCACCTTGGTGCCCAAGCCTGGCTGTGAGGCCCAAGTGTGTCCCGTCTCCACCTGTGCTGGTGCAGTTCCTAACAGATGTATTCCTCAAGGGTGGCGCATCCCAGGAGGGCGCAGGCTGTCTGCCGCGGGCTGTTTCCCACCGCTGGCTCTGTGACTGAGGCCGCCCCCTCCCTGGGCTCTGGCCTCGGGTGGGTGGGCATGGGCTGGTTTCAGAGTGCGGAGTTCCCAGAGAAGGGCATTTCTGACTACTGTCCTGAGCGGGCTCCAAACCCAGTCGGCCGCACCCACCCTTTGTGATTGCAGTGCAAGCCTTCTCCTTGGGCAAAAAGCACGGTAAGAAGCTCTACGTGACCAACGGGGAAATGATGCCTTTTTCCAAAGTGAAGGCTCTGTGTGCTGAGCTCCGGGCCACTGTGGCTGCCCCCAGGAATGCTGAGGAGAATAAGGCCATCCAGGATGTGGCCAAAGACACTGCTGCCTTCCTGGGCATCACAGATGAGGCCACCGAAGGCCAGTTCGTGTACTTGACGGGAGAGAGGCTGACCTACAGCAACTGGAAGAAGGATGAGCCCAATGACTTCGGCTCAGGGGAGGACTGTGTGAGTCTCCTCAAGGAGGGGATCTGGAACGACATCTCCTGCAAATCCTCCTTGCTGGCCGTCTGTGAGTTTCCTGCCTGAGGAGGTGTGTGCTCCGCCCCTCCCTGGCTCCCTGCTGAACTCTCTGCAGCTTTGAAAGAGAATTCAGTGCCGGTTCTCCCTGCTTAGTGTGGAGTCCTTCCTTCCTGGGGCTGGGAAGAAAATGAAGGGGATATATTCGATTGTGGGGTGAGGAAGTGAGAAGAGGCTGACTGTGGGGCACGAGGGTTCTGGTCCAGCCCGGGGCAAAGGACACCCTCCGTCCTGCCAGGAGCACAGCCGAGCCCGAGTCCACCGTGGAGACGGCCAAGTCTAACCTCTCCTTTTACAGTGAGGCCCCCAGAGGGACCCAGGAAAGGCCACACCTGAGTCAGAGTAGGCAGTAAATCTCAGCCACTGAGAGACCTAATTCCTTTTCTCCAAAAATTGCCATTACTTGACACCAAACTCTCACCCTGAGCTCCTGCCCACGGCCAGCCCAGCCTCTCTAGGACACAGGTGTTGTTTCTAGCAGTCCATGAGCTGCCCCACACACCCTGTCACTGCCTGACTGTGATACCTGGCAATATCCTGCTAAATAAGAGTTATTGGTCCTGGGAATCCCCTCGCCCTGCCCAGGTAGCTGTGCCCCCACTCCCCAACATCAGTCACTAGGGTGACCTCGAGGGCAAAGAAAAGCCTTTCCTTCCTGCATAATTTTAGGAGGCTGGTTTGATATTGTGGTGTATGTCAGGGGCGTGCGAGGAAGCAAATGGTCCTGCAGGGTGTGTCCTTCTCAAGGGCCTTCCAGGTCTTGTCCCCCACTGCTACCCAGCATCCCCCCCCGAAATGTGACATCCTCATCCTGCTATAGGTCATGGGCACATTGTCAGTACAGACAAGGGGAAAACCTCCCCAACAGTGAGCTTCACACCCATAGGTCAAATTATGAGGCCTCAGACAGTCAGCAAGTGAAATGTCCCTTCCGAGCAGGGTTCTGGCATGGTCTCAGCCCACAGCTCTGCTCATGACCATGGATGTTTTTCAGGCGTCTCAGGGGGAGTGGATCTGAGATTACACAGCAGCAAACCAGGGGAAGAGGGTGAATGCCGCTCCAGCTGAGTGTCATTCACGCAATGAGATTGGAACATATTTTGTGAATGGGCCAAGTGCCACTTTAACTTAGTGAAAAGCTTTGGTTAACCTTAGTTTTCTGTTTTATTTCTATTTGTATCTGAACTACCAGGAAAAGCATCTCATAGTTAATAAGTACTCAATGAATGTTTGTCGAATGGGTACATTGAAAAATTACAAGTGGGCCGGGCATGGCGGCTCACACCTATAATCCTAGCACTTTGGGAAGCCCAGGTGGGAGGATTGCATGAGGTCAGAATTTCAAGACCAGCCTGAGCAACATAGCAAAACCCCATCACTACAAAACAAATAAAAATTAGCTAGACAGGGTGGTGCATGCCTATCGTCCCAGCTACTTGGAGGTTGAGGCAGGAGGATGGCTTGAGCCAAGGAGTTTGAGGATGCAGTGAGCTATGATCATGCCACTGCTCTCGTGCCTGGGCAGCAAAGCTATACCCTGTCTCAAAAAAAAAAAAAAGAAAAAACAAAAAAAAACGAACAAACAAAAAACCAAAAAAACTCAAAATTGCAAGTGGACAAATGGGTTGGGTTCTGGGAAGCGAGTGCCGGGCAGAGCTCTCTCCCAGACGCGCTCCTTCTGCAGGGCCACCAGGACGGGGCTGGGATGTGCTAAAGACGTGGGGGCCCATGAGGTGAGGGTGGCTGGACCTGTGTCTTTGACCTCTGGTGCACCAAGACTGTCACATCCCTGAATGTTCAATCCTTCGAGGCTCTTCTTCGAGCGCTGCACGTGGGGGCGAGGAGAAGAGCATTTTTGCGATGAGGGGCAAAGCAGCTCGCTACTTCCGACTCAGCTCCAGACTGCTTGCCAAGGGAATAGGAAGCTGCTTAAAATTTCAAAGCACAGATGAAGCCTGGATTATGGCAAGTAGAAAAAGGAAAGACCAGAAACTTTTTAGAAGGGAGGAAGATACACATGTAGGGTGACCCAGAACAAGAGAATTCCTGTAAACAAGCACAACAGTGACACCTGAACTCTCTCATGACCGAGACAAAAATGAGAAAACTAACAGTCACTATTATATAATTCTTTCCATTTTATGGTAAGAGGATTGTCATGGTCAACACTGAGATGAATGGGCCCTTTTTCACACTGTGAGAAGGAGAGTAAAATTGTAGAAGATACAGTTACCGGGCTCTGCACAGATCATTTCCTGGCATGTAGCAAGTGTCCCCGCAGGGAAATGCAATAAAAACCAAGCTCCAATTCTTCCGCTCGCTTTCAGGCTGCTTCTATTAGTTCCTTCCATGGTTCTCCCTCCTTCCTAAATCCTTCAATCATTAGAGCCTCAGTTCCTACTCTCACACCTTCCACCACCGCTAAGGAGACCCGTCCTCCTTCAGCCCACCCCATTCCCCGCACTTTGTTTTTTTTTTTTGTTTTGTTTTTGCTTTGAGACAGAGTCTCACTGTCTTGTCTGGGCTAGAGTGCTGTGGTGTCAGCCTAGCTCACAGCAACCTCAAACTCCTGGGCTTAAGCGATCCTCCTGCCTCAGCCTCCCGGGTAGCTAGGACTACAGGCAGGCGCCACCATGCCCGGCTCATTTTTTCTATTTTTTTTTCAGTTGTTTGGCCAATTTCTTTCTTTCTATTTTTAGTAGAGATGGGGTCTCGTTTTTGTTCAGGCTGGTCTCGAACTCCTGAGATCAAGCAATCCTCCCGCCTCGGCCTCCCAGAGTGCTAGGATTACAGGCATGAGCCACCACGCCTGGCCAGCTCCCCGCACTTTGAAGCTCCTGGTTGACTCTCTCCTTTCTCGGCCACCTTGCAGGGCAGGAGACTTCTTTGTGGGCTCCCAGGTAGCTAGGGCTTGTTCTCTCCCCATAGAGCCCCTGCCATCTCTCCAGAGCTTCTCTCTCTAAATATAGCCCTTGCCACCACGAGTCGAGACAGACTACCTCCCTGTGTTCATTTCCCAATGTTATCACCAAGTAATGGGCGCCCGGTGCAAGTTCGCTTGGGAGAAGGTGAGCTGATTTGAAGATACAGGATTCTCATGAGGGTCTAAAGATAGACAGAAACTGTAGTTCATCCAGGCCTCCCAAGATCTGGAACAAGAGGGAAATTATGGATTCAAGGTGACCCTCCAAACACGCAGTCTCTCTCTCTCTCTCAAAGGCTCAGGGCAGGCAGTTTCCTTTACTAAGGGGCATGTAATGATTGCCGTCTCTTGCACAGGGGACCCAATGAAGACAGGCATTTCAAGGACAGACCTTACGGGCCACAGGCAGCACATTTCCCTTGAGATTCAGGAATGGGGACAAGTGTGAACAACCTCTTGGGTCCTGTTGTTGGTCCTAATGGAAAAGGTGTCTCTGCCATTAATGCCCCAGGCTGGTTTTTAGACCAGGGAACTGGTCTCTGAGCTGCAGTCTCCCTTTGCTGCCTCTTGCATGGAGCAGGCACCTGAAGGTCAAAGCATTCCAGGAAAGGAAGCTGCTGTTCAGAACTCTGTGCAGCCTGGGCTCAGGCTCTGGGGCCATGCCCGGGGGGAGAGGAAGGGCTGGGTCTCTGTGCACCATGTCAGGGCTGGAGAAGAGATGGTTTGGAGGGTGGGAGGTTCAGATTTGGGGAATAGGAGGTTGCGGTTTGCGGTTAGCTCTCTGACTAATGTACTGAGTGACATGTCAGCTTCCTGGGCCTTAGTTTTCCTGTCTGTAAATTGGTCTCCAAAGACTTCTCTCTTCTAAAGTTGGATGAATCAATGGGTTATACATGGATCCAGACTGCAGGGCCTAATTCAGGAGCTAAGATGCAGGATCTGAGAACTGTTTTCAGTTTTAGTTGCCTGGCAATTCTGTCCAAACTAATTATGGGTTAAACATTTGTCAGCTATTACTGAAGTCTATAGAAAGCCAGTTGGGGTAAGTTAGAATGGCAAGTGTTGCTTGCCCTTGAGATGGGGACTTTGGATTTAAGTTATGCCTATAAGTCAATGTTCTTCTGCCAAAGAATAGACATAGCCAATGTGATCGTGATATGCTTCCCGTGTCAGAATGAAAACAGCTACCAAAGCTTGTGACAGTCAAGGCTGCAGCTCCTTTCCGTTTGGGTCTGGATCCTGGAATTGCAGGGCCTTGTTCCCGCAGGGCAATCTTTCTTTGGAGCCCTATAGCTCTGCTGCTGTTGCCTTAGCCAAGCCTGAGCCAGAAGATGGGGACTTAGGGTCCCAGCTGAGGGCCTAGCATTCACATCCTCAAACCTCCTTCTCTGTGGCTGGCAGAGATGGACCAGTGCCAGGGGTCATATGCCCCAGGCTCACCCCCTTGGGATATGTGTGTCACGACAGTGCCTCTGACCTGGAAGGCTGTTTGCTTATTATTGTGTAACTCGTCAGTGCTTTGAAGCCTGCCAGGAATCATGGATTTTGTGGGTTTTTTCATTAACCAGGAAGGGATTGGATGTCATCAGGGAGCCTAGGCTGGAGATGCCAGGAAGTGGATTTTGTAAAGTGATGTTGTCCTGGTAACCCCGAGTGGCTGATGGGCTGCCAGGAAAAGGGAGGCGCTCAGGGCAGGGGGGCCGTCTGGGAAGGGATGCTCTCAACACTGGCAGCCACCTGCGTGGGGAGGGGACAGTGTCTCCAATTGTGAACCAGTGGTTTGTCCATCAAAAACAGGTGTCATGCTTAAAAGAAGCGGGGTGCAAGTAGCCATTTATTAACCGAACAAATGCTGTGGGTGAGGCTAGCCACTGCCAACCCGTGGTCCAGCCTGCTGTTCTGGCTTGTGCTTGTGCCACTCTATGCGTCTCTTCAGGGTAGTGACCAGCAAAAGTGACTGGGATGCTTGACAAAATCATCTTGGCCCCAAGAGGAGTGTGGGTACTTAGTCATGGACAAAAGGTCCACAAGTGGCCTTAAGCTGTGTTCTAGGACCCCAGAGCCTCAACAGAGATTATTTGGACACTAATAAGACTCTCTTCCACTGCCAGGTCTTGGGTCATATGGCACCATTGTACCATCACCTGAGTCCTTATCTGACCATGGAATCTAAGGTTGCTCCAACCCCAGACACCATTACAACACCTTGTTTTATTTTCTTCTTAGCAATCAGAAATTTGACATCCTCATGGCCCTCTGCTTGTTAAATGGTGCAGTGTAGCAAAGTCATTCAGAGTGAGGACTCTGGAGCCAGACTGCTGGCATCCAAATCCTGGCTCCACCGGTTTGCAGCTGTGTGATCCTGGGCACAACACATACACTCTCTGTGCCTTAGTCCCCTTCTTGGGAAATTGGGATAATCATAGTGCCCACCACAGAGGGTTGTCGAGAAGAATAAACAAACGGTACAAGTAAGGCGATTAGGACAGCACTGTCCTGCAGGAAAGGCCGTGCCAGCATTTGTCCCTGCTGCTGTGAGTAGTGCGAGACCACATCGTTCCCTTCTGCAGTCCCAGTGCTCACACACACACAATTAGTAACTGTCGAAAGGATAAACGAACGAACAAACGAATGCATGAATCTGAGTCCTCCCCCAGGATGTGTGACCCCACTCCCCTTCTCTGGAGCTTAACTCAGCTTCAAGATGGATTCGTGAGAGAGAAGCGGCAAAATTCACTGGGTATCCCTGGCCGGGTCAGCGTGGCCATGTACACAGGTGCTGTGGCCTCGTGCTGCCCTCTGCTGGTCTACTCTAAGACAAGGCCCGCAAACCCAGAGAGGCTCACAGGCCCGGCCAGGTGCGCTTGGGGGTCCCATGAGCCCCTCTCTGCTTTGTCCTGGTTGCTACACCCACTGTGTTCTGCCCTCACCCCGCAGGGCCAGAACCAGACGCACAGTCCCTCTAGATGACCACAGGCCTCCAGCACGCTGCATCCCGACAGCCCTCCCTGTCCTGCAATCCCTCTGGACTGGTGGGATTCTCGATTGCTTGTCAACTATGTGTCTGTCTCGTTTCCAAACCTAGACTGTGAGCTCTTTAGGGCAGGGCCTTCATCGCACCCCACCCTGCTCCTATCTGCGTCCTCACAGATCTCTGCGTCCAGGGCAGTTTCACAACCCCTTCGAGACGGGCATTCGCTGCTGCTCTTGCCTGGGCCCTCTGGGGCTGGATCTGTGGGCTTCTCGCTGGGCTCTCTCTGTAGAATTTCTGGGTATGTCTCTGAAATGCAGTCACTTTTTACTTTCATCAGCATCCGCAGGGAAAGAATTTGGACTTTTCTCTGAATCAGGTTCTTTTGGAGAACACTACGAAGTGCTTGCTTCTGATTTTTGTGACAACCCAATATCCTGTCAAAAGTACAAAGGGGTTCAGGCTGGGGACGTGTAACTAAGGACACTTTAGGGACTCTGCCTGGGACCAAATAGGCCATAGCAGGGGGACCAGTGCACACAGGGGGATCTCCCAGAAGTTTCAAATGGAGATGACGTTGTTCCACCAGCTGTCAGCGTGTTACAACATTGTCCTTGTTTCTTGTCCCTGGGCTGCCTGGGAAGCCCGTCGGTGGAAGCACCAGGGTTCTGCAGAGGTCCCAAAAGGTGCCTCCACTGGGCTCACGGTTGAAGCTCAGGGCATTCCCCTTGTTGAGTTCCTTCCGGTCCCACAGGGCAGTGCCCTCTTAAGCCAAGGATGGCAAACATTAGCACACATACTGGCACTCTCCTCCCCATATGGTGGCAGACACAGCCAATCAGCTACCTCCTACACAGCCTGGCCAGGACCCTGAAAGCCATTTTAACCCTGTAGTCATCACCAAGGGATCTGAGATGGTGTGTGGGAAAGGACTCACTGTCCAACCCTGCTTGGTGCTCCTGATACATCCAGCTTCCTATTCATGTAAGAACCTGTGGCCTTGGCAATGACAAAAATATATATGCCAGATGCCATATGCCGGGTTTCATGCGAGACCCTTTTCCCCATTGAGAACATCCTCTGGAGAGCTTGCCTTGCCCGGCTGTGCTGCCTCCCCCCGTGCTCTGTCTGGGAGCAGTTTTGGGACGATCTTCTCTCCTACGCTGATGGGGTCTGGTTCCCAAGCACTCCAAGGGCAGGAGTCAGAAAAGGTGGTGTGCATTTTGGATTCCCTGTGGGAAAGGGGTTTGGAGAGTCTGGATGTGGAAGCACCCACCTGTGTCTGAGCTGGAGGGGGAAGGGGAAGAGACGGCTTAGGATCACACGCACTGTCACATGGTCCTTCTTGCCTAAGACACCAAGGTCAGAGGCTAAATTCCGGATCAAAGAAGAAGCAGTGCCACCTCCCTCCTGATTAGCCAGGGAGCTACAAACCACCCAGAGCTTCAGGGCAAGGGCTGCAGAATCTGACCCCAGGCCACAGAGCAAGAGCAAGGAGGGGTGGGGAAGGGCGACAAATCCCCTGAGTCCCTGCCTCTCTCAATCCTGATCAATACCTAAAAGGAGACGAATATATTTTACCAAAATTCCTTTAATCTTTTTCCTATCTGTGGTTAAAGTTCCTCTCTTATTGCTACTACTACACATGTTGGCTGTTTTTTTATTATATAGATTCATCAAGATATATCTTTCTAATTTGAGTTTTTAAAAGTCTGGTTTCTGGGTTAATTTGTCATTTGTATTATTGTCATTTGTTTTACATTTCATTAATTTCACTTTTATTTATTTGGTCCTTCCTTTATTTTTTGTTTTAAAATTTGTTTTGAAAGATGAACACTTAATTCCTATTTTCAGTGCATGAATTTAATTTTTTAATTAATAATGAAAGTAAAGTTATATACTGTGAGTATATCCTTAGCTCTATCCCACAGGTTTTGGAATACTCATTACTGTTTGATTTGAGTTTCTTTAATTGCTACTAAGATTGTGCATTTTTTTTTCATGTTTCAGTACTATTGGTCATTAGTATTTCTTATTTTATGAGTTTCCTCTTCCCATTCTTATTCCATTTTTTTCTATTTAGATATTAATCATTTTCTTATTTATTTATCTGTTAGGTACATTGTAAATACATCAGCTTTTTTTTTTTTCATGTCGTGTTTTACTTTTCAGCAGAGAATTTCTTACGTAGTCAGATGTGTCAATATTATCGTTTTGGGTTTCCCTCTCTAATAGCATTCTTAGATAGCTCTTTTAGCCCTCCAAGACCGAGTAAATCATTATTTATATTTTCTTCGAATTTTGATTTGTATATGTAATTAAAAGAATCTAGGCTGGGCAGGGTGTCTCATGCCTGTAATCCCCGCCCTTCGGGAGGCCGAGGTGAGAGGATCGCTTGAGATCAGGAGTTTGAGACGAGCCTAGGCAACATAGCGAGACCCCTATCTCTACAAAAAAAATTCTTTAAAAAAATTGGGCAGGCATAGTGGTGCATGTCTGTGGTCCCAGCTACTCAGGAGGCTGAGGCGGGAGTTCACCTGAGCCCAGGAATTCAAGGTTATAGTGAGCTGTAATTGCTCTCCTGCACTCCAGCCTAGGCAACAGAATAAGACCCTGTTTCTTAAAAAAAAAAAAAATCTGATTTCACTTTTCTTTTAAATATTTAACCATTTAACTCAGCATTATTAATTGACAAGTCATTGTCTTCCTATAATTTTGGTATTCTGTTTTTATTGTGTGTGTATGATATATATGTGTATAGATACATACTTGAGCCCATTTTTAGACTTCCTGTTCTTTTTCATTATTCTGTCTATTCCTATGTCATTAATACAGTATTTTAATTATGCCAGTTTTATAAAAACCAAGTACATTTTAATTATATTATGTTATTTTAAGCAATTTTCTTGACTCTTCCAGGACTCATTCTTTCTTAAGAGCTTTAAAATCACTTTA
This sequence comes from Indri indri, assembly GCA_004363605.1. NCBI lineage: Eukaryota > Metazoa > Chordata > Mammalia > Primates > Indriidae > Indri > Indri indri. Next base: position 9,856 of record RJWJ010015593.1, read on the forward strand.
TGAAGTCCTCACAGCTTCAATCACTTTCTCTCTTTTTTTTTTCCTATGAGCATTTTATAGGGGATGCAGTAAGTTTCTGGATTCTTTGGATAATTCCCATCCCTCTTTCTGTTCTCACAGGCTGTCTCTCCACTCAGCGGCCAAGCATCCCAGGCTTGCCCAAAACCCACCACCTGTATCCTCCCCTTCCTGCCCTCATCCATCCCTCTGGTCTCAGAAAGTATTTGTATTTGCTTGGCCTGAAGTTGCCATCTGACCATTCAGCCCTGGCCTGGCCCCAGCACTTACACCTGAAATGAAGTATTAGGGGAATTAAAAAATAAACATGCAGAAGGGCTGGCAGCAAAGTCACTGCAATTTCCTCGGATCAAAGGGCGTGGAGACATCTTAAAAACACTTCATTCGGCCCTACAAACAGGACTTTAAAAAGTACCAGTTTGCTCATGCAAGGCCCTCAAAAGTCCCTCTCTGTGGCCCAGAGGCGTTCCAGCAGGGCAGTCTTAGAGGACCCACAGGCTCTTGAGTAAATGGAAGTCAAACATGGTAATTCTAAATGTATCCAGTAAAGATGGGCTCTGGGTGCTGCAGTAATGGCCCCCAATATCACTCAGAGTCCAAGTGGACCCAGGTGATCCCCAAGGTCAGTTGTTTCCCATGCATTTGCTCAGGGTTCCAGAATGCCAGATCGTACAGCTTTATATCCACCAATCCTGCAATCGCCATGGCAGCAGAAGAGAGGGCGTTTCAGAAGTGTGCACTCACCCTTGTCTGCTTCCACCCAGAAATACCCACAGCACAGGATCATGCCTACTTTCAAAAGGTCTCTCATCCAAATACTGGTGAAAACCAGTAAAACCTACCATAAGATGTCTGCTATCACCCATACAGAGGCCTAATAGTCACAGACAAGTAGAGTGGACAGTAATAAACAGTGGCTTGGTCTCTGAGTGGCTTGGTGATCACACAAGGAGATGGCTCTCCTCTCTTCTCCTGGTTAAAAGCTTTTATAATCCATCCATTCATTCTGTATCCACTTGTTGAGCACCTCTCTTGTCCATTGCTGGGACACAATCCTACCGCTTACTTCTCTGTAACATTAGGGATGTGCAGGGCTGCAGAATCTATGAGGGCATGACTAGCCATTTCCATCTTTGTGTCCAGTGCCTGGACAGATATTTGACATGTAAATTAATATTGTATTTCCACTAATAGATACCCAGTTTCTTTGCTCTAGTATATAAAATATAGGTAAATTAAACAGATCAAGCACATGATTAAACTTGGATTAAAGTGAACATCTGGAAAGTGACAGTGCTTGAGAATGCTCTGAACTTAAGCAACTCAATTGTCAATGTTGTATGGCCAGAAGATTCAGAACAAAGATAGGGTCCTGAAAAAGCAAACATCAGAGGGTTTCCCACTGGCTGCTCATCATGGGATGTGGTTGGTTTGGTGACAGACGTTGGAAACCAAGAGGAGATGTGAGACTACACTATTACACTGAGCAGGGGCTTCCCTAGGAAACTGCTATGAAAGTTCCCTCTTCCAGGCGTGGATGGATTTCAGCGTCCTGCCATGGTGTCACCTGGCATTGTGAGGGTCATAACATCTCCTGAAAATGCGAGAGTCACCCATCCTGGCTTCACTTGACACCTAGTCTACTAAACAAGGGACCCTGGCTGCTATGGCTGAGGTGGAGCAGACGCTGAGATCTGTCTTGACCTGCACCCATGTACGTCAGCGCAGGAGAGGCCTCTGTGCTCAGGAATGGGAGTCAGGACCCAGTCCTCTACTTTAATCGGGCTATGTCTACAGAGCCCATATGGCCCTCTTCACTTGTTCTCTGTGCTGAGGAGCAACCAGACCCCTGTACCCCATGGTGCTGGCAGATCTGAAGCTTCTTCTTGGGGTTTGGGGGTCTCGACATTCCAGGCCTTCAACGCCACAAGATATTTTTTTCTCTTCACCTGGTTCTGCCACTCATTCCTCCCCCTTGTCAATAAATAGGCTTAGCTTAAGAATTGGGGTGGGTAATGCTTGCTTTTGGAGGGTCTGCCCAGACCACCATGACCTTGCATGGATCCTGGTGACCATATTGTACTGTGTGGTCCCACCCCCCCAAGTTTAGTTGATTGGACCAAGTGTGGGCACCTGAGACAGGTGGACTCATTTCCACAGGAGTTTCTAATTGATATTAGGTGAGGGTTTCTGATCTCTGTGCAGCAGTCTCCATGACATGATTCCTTATGCTTGAACAATCAAGAGACCAGGAAACAGAGACAGCTGGTGTGCAAAGGAGGGAAAGAGGCAAAGATTCCCAGATAGAAGCAGAGCCATGGAGGTGGCATGGTGTTGCCTATGCTTCCCTACTCCTTTTGAGCCCATTCAGAAACCTCTGTTCTTAGTAAAAAATGCTTCTCTTTGGCTTAAACTAGGTCCAGTTGTTTTCTCTTACTTGCAATTCTAGAAAGAAAGCCTTTTTAAGCTCCCTCGATGAGTGTGTCCAGGTGTGGCCTCTGTACTAGAGAGCTGTTTGCTCATTATTGTATAATTGGCTTGTATTTCAGAAACTGACAGGAATTGGGGATTTTATTTTCTTAGTAACAGAGAGAGATCTTAGCAGAGAGCCTGGACTACATGCTTTCTGAAGTGTAGCTTTTGTTTTATAGGTATGCTGTCCTATGTATGAACTGTGCCTGCAGGACAGCTGGGAAGAGAGGTGGGGTTTGGAGGAGTCTCCTCCAGGAAGGACAGTACCTCTGGTCCCTGTGAACAAAGGGGAGAGTGGCTGGTTTCCTGTCTGGGGAGCGAGTATTTGTTTGCCTCTCTGCGGGGCTGTGGTTCATCTAGGTGCCATTGCCATTTTTTGAATGCAGGTGTCGTGTAAATCATTTTTGCAAGTGTTTCAATAAAATAAACTAAATATACACGGGTCTTTGTCCTGTATATTTACAGGCAAAAAAAATAAGCTTCAGGGTCAGAATGACCTTATTCATGACCCATCTCTAACACTGACATGCTCTGTGTCCCTGCACAAGTCCCCCCTATACACACTGTGCCTTGGTTTCCATATGTGGAAAATGAGAAGGAGGATATAACTAGATTATCTCTGAGGTAGAGTGGGGAAAGAACATAGCTGGAACCACCAGGCAAGAGGAGGTTTGGAGGTAAATTTGAGTTTGGTCAGACACCCTTTGCTCCAAAGTTCCTTGAGATTTCAGATGGCTTTAGAATTGTGCAGCTGATACTCCTCCCATGAGCCAAGAGGCAGTTATATTGACAGGGATGGAGATAGATCCTGGGCAGTGCAGGGATGAGGAAGAGTCTGTGGGGTGCAGGGCCATGCAGTCTGGCTGGGGAGGCAGACATTCCCTACTAGGTCACCCTGACAACTGTGTAGCTTCCTGAGCTCAGACCCTGAAGCAACAGACATCCATGGAGGCCACCCAGTCCTGGGGCTGTAGCCTGCATTGGCTAGAGGAGTCCAGGTTCAGTAAGAGTCCTGAACAGGGGTATACACGTGGGAGCCATAAGCCTGTAGAAGGAATCTGAAGTCAGGGGACAGGATGAGCTCATCTCTGGAGTGAGCATAAGGAGAGAAGAGAGCCAAGAGTTGAGGCTTGGGCACACTCCGCCATTAAGTGGTCAAGTAGAGGAAGAGAGACAAGCAAAAGAGACTTATGAGGAGCTGCCATAAGGTAAGAGTCAAAGCAGGCAAGAGCAGAGTCCTGGAAGCTGAGAGGAGGAAGTTTTTGAAAGAGGAGGGAGTGATCAGCAGGGCCGAATGCGGATGATAGTTTGAGAAGGAGGGCTGAAAAGCAGTCATTGGATTTGGGGACATGAAGGTCACTGGACACCTACTTTTAATCCCCTTGCAGGCTGGCCCCTTCTTCCCCTGGCAGGTCTACCAGCATGTGAAGGCAGTCTCATATCTTACTCTGAGAGGTGTTCTGCAGTAGCCCTACCTTTTGGCTGCGTTCCATAGAGAAGCCCTGGCCAGCAGAGGCGGTCACCTTTTTATTAGGATGTTGGCAGCACTCAGGTCTGGGCACTAACTTGCTGGCCAGCCTCCTGGGCCAAGCACCGCCCCACCCACCCCATGAGGCTCAGAACTCGCAGATCACGAGGCGCTGCTCTGCACAAGCCTTGTCGTTCCACTTGCCATTGGTGAAGATCTCCACGCAGTTCTCTGCCCCGCCGTCATTGTTGGGCTCTCCTGGGGCCCAGTTGGAATAGAGCAGGGGCTCCCCTGTGGGGTAGGTGAACTTGCCCTCTGTCTTGGTGTCAGTCATGCTCAGGAAAGCAGCCTTGTTCTGGTCTGTGACCAGCTGTTGCAAGGCGGCATTCTCGGCCGCAGAGCGTGGGGATGCCAGCTGTCCGCCAGCCTGTACGCACACCTGCTGCGCATCCTCAAAAGGCTTTTCCAGGCCTACGGTCTTGAAGATCTTCTCCCCTACACTTCGGCCATTGGGAAAGAGCTCGACTAGGAGAAGAGGAGAGTCAGGTTGCGGTTGCAGCAGAACCTGGCCAGAGCTCAGTGGCTTGGAGACCTCTGCACTCCAACCTGAGCTTCCTGTACCTCCCATATGGCGGGTATCAGGGCACCAGAGAGAATGCAAGTGAGACACTTGGTTCCAGAAGAGCCCCAGCTCCCCCGTAAGGTGGTACAATTGTTCCCCGTTTACTAGAGCTCAGAGAGGTTAAGTAAGAGGCCCAGAGTCATGCAACCATCAAATATGCAGTTAGGGATTAAACCTCGCTGTCTGACACCAAATCTCAGACATTTCTATTTCTATTTCAGCTCAGGTGTATGTCAGAATCAATTTCTCAATCACCATGCAGAATTAAACAACTTTTCTCAGGTTGATTACCATGTAGTCGGGCCAGTTTCTGAGAGTACAGAAAACCCCAATGCAGCCAGCCCACTGTCATCCCGGCATAAACAGCAGGGCATGTGGGACTGTCAGACAGGGTCTATGCTGTGTGATGGGCTGGAGGAAGAGGATAGGGCGCAGAGTCTGAGAGCTGTCATGTGCTCATCTCTGCTCGCTGCCTATTGGCAAGCATGTGGGTGACGCCCCAGCCAGATGGGCAGGTGCAGGGGGAGAGGAGGAGGGCATCTGAAACAGGCATGTGTGTGTGGGGGGGGGCAGTGGTGGTGTTTGTGCTGGGGAGAGCCCTGGATGGGAATCAGAAGACCAGGCATTCAGACCCACCCTGGCAATAACCGTCTGGATGGGCAAGAGAAAGTCCCTTCCCTTGTCAGGATTTCTAATTCCTCATCTCTAAAGGGAAGGCTCATTTCACAAAAGTATCACCTGTGTGACATGTCAAGTATCTCTTTGTATTCCAATTTTCTCCATCCCTGTGGCTTCTGGGCCTAAGCACGGAAATCTGCAAAGGACATTGGACCCTCTGACTCCAGAGAGGGCAATGCCCCTGGCCTTGTTGGACTGGCGGGAGTTCAAGTTACACCCTGACCCAATGTCCTTCACCTCCGAGCATCTTCAACAAGGGCTAGGGGGAAGGTTCTCTGTGGGCTCAGGATGGCATGCAGAGCAGCCCCGGACAAGGTCGGTGCAAGAGTTCATGTGCCCTTCCTGGGTTTAGGTTGCATGCACCTTGGTGGCTGTGCGTGTGGATACATGGACATGCCTGTGCCTCCATTCAAAAGCCCCTCGGAGTACTTAGCGTCCATCTGGGTGTGTGTGCATATTCATGTGTGCCTGTAGATACGACCTCGTGTATGTAGATGGCTACGGAGCGAGTGGTGGTATTTAAGTACACACGTGGCGGGTGCACAAGCGCGTGTTCTTTGTGTTTGCATCGGTGCGCCTATGAGCCAGCGAGCGCATGCGCAAATATGCCCATGGAGAGAGGGAGATACACCAAATGCTTGGCACTCTCGTCTCTGAGTGTGGGTACTCAGGAGCCAACCCTACCTATGTCTTATCCGATGAGGCCCCTTTATGCTCTACTCCTTCAGAAAACTGCCCTTTTTGGCTCAGTGAGATTTGCCCGGAGGCTGTGGACTCACAGATGATGGCAGGAAAGGCAGAGGAGCAGGAGCAGCTGGGGACGAAGGTGGACTCACGCCTGTGCTCCTAGAGGCCTCTGACTCCTCAGGGTTCCAGGGTTAGGGCAGAATCTCTGCTCTAAACAGCCCGGGAGCTGCAGGCAGAGCCCAGCGCTGGAGCCCAGAGGCCGCCCGCCTGCAGCTTGACCCAGGAGCAGGTCTAAGGTGGGATATTCACACCAAGGTCAGGCCCCACCTGCCTTGTACCCCAGAGCAGTGTCCCAGCCCCAGGTCCCAGGAAAGGAACTGGATTCTGTGCTGTCCTGGCTGGCTGTGTGACAATGTCACTGGGCACTTCTGCACTTGGCCCCACAGAGGTAAGAAATGCAGCCCATGTTGAGTGTGCCCTTGCCTGCCCCAGGGACCAGCACAGTGTATGGGAGTGAGGCTCTATTGAATTGCACTGGACTCAGGGCATCAGTCTGTCTCGGGGCACAGGTGGCACGGAGGTTGCAGGGTGTTCTGGAGCCTGGTAGCCTCAGCCATGCTTCTGCCAGGCTGGTGAACTGGTGATGTGGGCCACACCCTCCTCCTTGCCCTTTGGATCTACGTCCAGGACGGGGAGCAGGGGGCTGCCCTGCTCTAGCCGCGCACCACCCTGAGCCCCACGCCCTGCCGCAGTCCCAGGTCCAGCCCTAGACACCGTCCCAGCTGTTTCCCTCCCTAGTCCCAGGGCCAGGCTCAGCCTCAGGCCCGGCCAAAGATCCGGCCTCAGCCCAATCCCAAACCAAGGCCCAGGCCCAGGCAGGGCCCAATGTCAGTGCCTGGCCCAAGTTCAGACCCAGGAACTCACCTTTCTTATACTGAGAGAAGGCGGCCTGGAGGTGCCGCACCTGTTCCTGCAGGGCCTCCACCAGCTGCCTCAGAGCAGCGGCATCTGCAGGGGACAGAAACGGCTGAGCGAAGACTTGTCCAGACAGTCTAGGAGGAGGTCGGAGTCCGCGCCTCAAGGGAATGGTGTCCAGCTGCAGACACACTTGGGGTGGCCCACAGCAAGCCCACATCTGCTGGCACAGTTGGTCTCTGCTGTGCAGGGAGGTCTTAGATTCTGCTATGGACACACTCATCTCTGCACCTCACTGACACCGAATCAGACGACAAAGTCTGGGAGTATAATGGCATCTCCATTTGCGGGGGGCGGTGTGGAACAAGTATACACATTCCTCGTGTTTCCCATCCAGTGGGTTCTTTGATGATTAAACTGTCTATGCATTGGGAAGGCAACTGCAGTTTTCCAAATGGTCAGATGGAGAAAGTGCCCAGGCCTTGCCGTGAGTACTAGGTGGCCAAGACCAGAACCTAATGCTCCTGCCTTCCGGCCTGGCAGCCTTTCCTGAGTTCCGTCTCTCACCTGTCGTTAATGGGGCACACATCCCAGAGGATGGGCTGTCCTGGGCTGAAGAGGCCTCCTGTCCCCTGAGCCACGCCTAGTGGGGGTTCCCAGGGCCAGGAGCTGCCACCTTACCTGGAAAGCCACTTTCTCCCTTGGCTCCTCTGTCTCCAGGAAGACCTCTGTCCCCCTTCAGTCCTGGGGGTCCCCTGGCACCTGGAGCTCCCTGCACACCCCCAGCTCCAGCAGGCCCTGGGGTCAAAGAAGGGCTGGCTGAGCTATGTACCTGTCTTCCAGCATCGTCACCTTCCCTGACACAGACTGCCCTTATTACCCAGCAATGCATTCTCCCCACAAAGAGCCTGTTCCCAGAGCCCAGCCACATCCCCTCTGGACACTGACCATCCCTATCCCCCAGCAATCAGCACCCCCTGAGTGTAACTGTCCCCATCACCCAACGAATAACCTTCCCTGTATACGCATGTCCTCGTTGCTTAGCACTGCACTCTTCCTGGGTACAAACAGTCCCCAGAACCCCCAAATTCACCTTCCTTAGGTATGCACCCTCCCCAATGCCCAGCAATGCCAGCTCTGACTTTACAGATGCACATGGCAGGGGTGGGCATTGATAGCCCCAGGTGGGCACAGGAGAACTGGATCCAGCCCTGCACCAGCTCTTGCCATCACCCACCTGCTGCCCCGGCATTCCCGGGGGCTCCACGCTCACCAGGGGCGCCTCTGTCTCCCTTAGGGCCTGTGGGGCCTCTTGTCCCTGCAGAGCCCTGCATGCCTGGGGCACCTACTTCTCCTGGGGAAGGAACACACGGGGATAAACGCTGCTGACAGTGTGTTCAGCAGGGATCATTTTCTCAGTAGTGCAGCTTTTAACCCACAACTCCAAGGTCAGAGAGAGAAGTGGTGAGGTTGCTCCTTGCAGCCTGGGGTTCCTCTGTGGAGGGTAAAAGGAGAAAACTGTAAATGTGGGGGTAAGGGGGAGGGCTGCATGGCAAGGCCTTCGCAGATTTGATGGTCTGGGCTCTTCCTGGCACTCTGAGCATGCCTCAGGTCACATCATGGATGCCATTGTCATTCCTTCCTCCCCACTCAGACTGGCCACACTGTCCACCTACCTTTGGGCCCGGCCTCTCCTTTTGGGCCTGGTTTGCCTTGAGGGCCTATGTTGCCCTGCCTGCCCTGGACACCTTCTGTTCCAGCTGGACCAGGCACACCTGGAAGTCCTGGAGGTCCTAAGGAAAAGGACCAGCCAAGTTAGTGACACCAAAGCCTCCTGGCAGGGGGGTGCGTAATAAGGTGAGGGGTCGAGAGGTGGCATTGTCATTCTGCCCAACAGTAGGCCCCATCTGTCCTAAAATAACCCAGTGCCCAGTGCTCCCTGGGATGGCTCTGTGCCTGCCTACTGGCATAACCTAGCAGCAGCACCACCCGGAGACATCCGAATGCCATGCCTAGTTGCTCACCACTTGGTCCAGGGTCTCCCTTTGGTCCGGGTTCTCCAGCAGAGCCATTGTCCCCTTTGGGCCCAATTGCGCCAGCTGGTCCAGGCATCCCTGCTTGCCCTACAGCTCCTGGCAAACCTGTAGCAGCAGAAGAAATTGACAAAAACCTGGCCCTAGGCCCCGGAGGGACCAGCTGCCTGCAGGGTCAGGTCCGTGGCATTCCCTCAGGGTTCTGCAGAGCGTGCACGTTCCACCTTCACACACTCTGGTCCAGCGGGATGCAGCAAAGGGTGTTGGCACACCCGTTCACAGGGAGGAAACAGCCTTTGCCAAATCAGAGGAGGATGCGGGCCAAGCCCTGTGTGACTTTCCATGCGGTGCTCCTTCCCGACCCCAGAGCCACAGTCGTGATAGCAGGCAACCTGCCAGCGCTTACCTGTGATCATGGGCTTCCTGCTTTCCCCTTATATATATCAGGGGAGCCAACATTGGTATCAGAAAGGACACCAGACAGTTGGTGCTAACTTGTTCATTCAGTTATTTGTCCATTCGCTCACTCATTTGTTCACTACGAACCCATCTCTGCAGCATCTACTCTATGCTTAGCAACAGGCCAGATGCCAGTGTCAGCCTCAGGTCCTGCTCTACAAAGGACTCATGATAAACTGTGAGACAGGGTGACAGGCGAGGAAGACAATGCGTGAGATGTCCCTTGTCCCATCGCAGCACCCCAACCCCAGCACACACACACACACTCGGAACAGTCTTCCTCAAGGAGGAAGTGGGTGAGGAGAATTTAGAGCGACTTGCAGAGAGGAGGTGACATTTCAGACTTGGGAGCCATGCTCTTGTGACAGGAGACGCCAGGCCTTCCTGAGTCAAGACTGTGGTTGTGGTGGGGGTGACTGTGAATTTGCTGGGTGGGTGGCAGATTCCGTGCTGGCATATCCCAGCAGCACCACCTGGAGACATCTGAGTTCCATTCATACCCAGTGGAACGCCAGGCCTTGTGTCCTGCTGCTGTTTACAATAGTTACTAGGGATGAAATGGGAGCACTTCCCACACCTGCAGGCTGAGCCTTGTGTGGGCCTCACCTTGGCCAGGCTTCAGCAGGCAGATGGGCCAAAGGAGAAAAGTCACTCTCTAGAAGGGAGCATTAGGGGTTGCCCATTCTTGGTGCACAAACCATCGAGGCCATGAGAGCTCTGCGGTGGAGAAAGGGGCGCCATCCTCAGCGGCGGAACCTGTACCTTCCAAAGCACTCATTTTGTATTCTAGTGTCCCCAGAGACCTAGCCCTGGACCCTAGTGTCACCTGAAGCAAAGCTTTATGGCCCAGCATTTTGGCCGCCTTGGCTGCTGAAATTCCTCTCTCTTTCCATCTTGCATTCATTCATTCATTCATTCTACAAATATTTACTGCACTTCTCCTACATACCAGGCACTGTCTACGGATCCTGTCCTGTCCTAAATGCTGGGGATAAAGTAGTGAACAAGGCAGACAAAAAATCCCTCCCTCTGGAGCCTCAACTCTACTGCACAGAAACAGGCAATAGGAAATTCAAGTGTACAACATATGATATATTTGACAAAGCTGAGTGCCACTGAGAAAAAATAAAACACAGGGTGTGTTGGGCGGTGGCGTCTGTTTTAAGGAGGGTGATAGGGGACGCCTCACCGAGAAGGTGGTCTGAGAGCAAAGCCCGAAGGGGGTGAGGAACGAGCTGCAGGGACGTCCGTGAGAACAAATGACGAGGCTCCGGGGAGGGAGGGCCCGAGTGTGGTCAGGGACCAGCAAGAACCAGCATGTTGGAGCCGAGTGCGGGGCCCTGAGGTCGGAGGAGCAGGCAGGGGTGGGGAAAGGTCCTGCCGGGCTGCGGGCTGCTGTGAGGTGTGGGGCTTTATCCGAGGGAGGTGAGCGCCCCTGCTGCTGGGTCTGTCTGGGCAGGAATGCAGGGGTGCCAAGGAATAAGGAGTTGTCCCCCCAAAGGCAGGATTTGGGTCTCGTTTGCCCTCTATGACGTGTCTGGGGCATCACCACTGTGACCCCAGCTCCACCCTCCACCCCTGCTCAAGGGTCTCTTCTCTCAGGCCCACGTTTTCCTTGTAGCAGGTTCTGGGGACCACGTGCTTCGACGTCTGCAGGGATGGTTGTCACAAGTGCAGACTTTGGCCCCACACAGACCTACTTGGGTCAGGATGCCCCAAGCTCCCCAGGACATTCCCAGACCCATAATGGCCGAGTGACTGGAATTGAGGGCAGAGGGGAGCCTCATCCCCCAGCCCCGCTGTGCGCGGTCCTCTGAGTGGGGACCCAAAGCCAGGGATGTGCATGGGGTGGGCATGTGCACAGGAGAGGGAGGTCTCCGCCACGTTCCATTCGGCAAGCTCTGAGGGCTGCTCTGGGAAAGGCCCCCTGGGATTCAATCCAGGGCCCCTCTGGGAGCCCGAGTGAGTTGGGAATCTCAAACTCGTGTGGCGAATCCCACGCCTCTTCTGAGCTCACCTCTGAGCGGGGCTCCCCAAGCCCTCTCTCATTCATGTCGGGAGCCGCTGTCTGCCAGTAAGGTGCAGAGAGATACTCACCTGCCCCTTATCCCACAGAGCCTAGGGATGTTGCTTAATCTTTCCAGCTTAAATGCCATTGGCTTCCTTCCTCCTCAAACAAAGTGCCAGCTCCAGAAAGTTAAAGCATATTTGATCCCTTTGAAGCCCTGGCCCCGTGCCTTGGTGGCCTCTTGCTTCATGGTGCTGGTTAATTGAATTCTCCTTTCTTGCCAATCTGACCCAGATCCTCTCCCCCTGGGTGGGCAACAGTATTTCCAGGGACAAGTCCCTTATTCATCAGTACTCTGGTAACCTCAGGAGAATTCACCTATTTGGTACAACAGGAAGATGAAACCTGGTCCTGAAGATTCAATAAAAAAATAAAGCCTTTGGCTCAATTATTCATCTCTGGGTGGTTGATATTATTCCTGTTTGCAGATAAGCAAAGTGAGACTCAGTGTCACTGAGTGGCTTGCCCCAGGGTCCCAGGTGTGCAGATGGAACTAGCAGTCGAGCCTAGACCTGCCTAATGCAGACGCTGACGTCCTTCCCGCCTTCTAGACGGGTTGCTGTTTAGCTCTCTGCATCACAGTTTTCTTACCTGTCAAAGATTAATATGTCCCTTGTAAGACTTTTGGGTGGAATAAATGAACTACTCAAGTGAATGTCCAAGCGCAGGGCTGGACAAAGAAATGTGGACTCCCTTTCTCCCCCTGTAATGTATTAGGGCACATCCTTTTGATCAGGCCTGAGTTTGGAGCCATGGAACCTCATCTTTTCCCACCCTTCATTCAGTGCAGTTTAATTAAATATGAAAAATATTTAACACCCTGCATAGGCATCGTTTAATCAGAATGAACAACTGCTAACTGCTGGCACAGGTTCTACAAGGTCCCAAATATCAGTAATTTATCTACTATTTGCTTGTTCTTGGGATGGGAGGGATCCTGGGATCCCAGGGAGAGATCAGGGTAGTTGGGTGAAGGAGGGAGGCTCAGGGGGCTCAGCACAGCCATTCCTCGGCCAGCTGGTGGAGCAGCGCGGGCTGAATGTCAGGGGGAAACCCACCCCCTTGGGAGGAGGAAGCCCATCTCCAAGCCTTCCATCGCAGAGCATCCAGAGCTGCTGGGTCAGTTACAATACCAGTGTCCACCCTCCCCGTCAGGACAAGCCCGTGGTCCCGCTCTACCTGGATCCCCCTTCTCGCCCCGGGGGCCCTCTCTCCCATCCCGTCCATCGCGACCAGGCAGGCCATTCTCCACGGAGCTACACATGACCAGGGTGCAAGCGTTGGCCACTGTTCTCTGGGAGTAGGTCTTCATTTCTGCTTCCAGGTACCCCAGAGGCTGTGTGAGCAGGACCAGCGCCGAGAGAAGGAGCAGCATGGCCTGGGGAGGTGAATGGAGAGAGAAGGGACATGCTCTCTGCTCAAGGACATGGGTTAGGGCTTGGCCCAGTTCTTGGAGGTCAGGAGACGCTCCCATTCCCACCTTCTCTCTTCCCTGCTGTGGGGCCCTGAGCCAGCAGGACTCCAAAAGCAGTTTAGGGACAAGGTGGGCACATGGTCTGGCCTTGGAGGGCATGAGTTACCCAGCTGGAACTCTGATATAGGTTGACGGCAACATCTCCCTATTCCCAAATGACCCATGTCCTTTCTTGTGCCTTCCCTTGGGCCACTACCTTTGAGGTGGTGGCTAGGAGGTGGCATTCCTCATTGAGGCTGTCTGTCACAGCAGGAAGAATTCAATGAGTGCCTCTGGGCAGGACACCTCCCCTCCCCGGACCTCACTCTCTGTCTGTGCCATTGCAGCCATTGGCTTAGCTCAGACAAGGCAAGCCTGTTTCTTCTCACTTGCCGCCTTGCACGGCCCAGCACTGGTGCCCACAATGCTGGTCTGAAAATGAGCCGGAGTCCTGAATGCTTAGTGATGTCTTAGAGACCTCCTGAGCACGGGCTGGGAGTGCGGTTTCGTGTTTGCTGGGTGATTTGCCATTCCGGGCCCAGACGCTGTCTCCATGAGAAAAGTCCCAGAGGGAGCCCAAGGGAAAGTTGAGCATCAGAGATACCAGAGTAGCAGCCGGAGAGACCTGAGACACCTGTGGTTCCTCCCAGACCACCTGAGAGGGCTTGGAAAAGAGGGGGAAGGGGACATGCCAGGAGGGCTCAGGGAGGTGGAAGGCTAATTTTGGGGGGAAGTGAGAGAAACTATCCAGTCGGGCACCCAGTTACCATCCGAGAGGCTCCCAGGAACTGAGGTCAGGGTGGGTATAGGACCTGGGTCACTCCATGTGTCGGGCATCTTTCCTCTCAAAGAGAAACTGTAAAGTTATGAGTGACAAGAGCTGCTAGGAATCGTAGATGCTGGGAACAAAGCTGGAAGGCCCTGTGCAAAGAAGAGGGGGGTCCCCAGGCCAGCTGGGGTGGTGGTAGGGGACGGGCTTCCTGGCCAGAGAAGTGCCCTCTTCCTGACTGCTGGTGCTTCTGAGCTGTGGACGACCCCTATTTTGCACTAGCCTCTTTCAATTTTAAAGTCACTACTTCTCCAGGTATCCTGGGAGTCTCTAGAAACACCCAGGTGAGCTCGCAGCCTGCAGCAGCTGCCTTGTAGCCCCTGTTCTGGCAGAGGCTCAGTTGTGAGCACTGAGGGCCAGACCCAGGCCAGAGCGACCCTGGGGCCCTGCCTGATTGGGGGGAAGAATGGAAGGCAGTGGGCATGCTGCCCGCCAGCTCGAGATGGCACAGCAGGCACCACCACCCACTGTAGCGTGAAGGACCCTTGGAGAGAGCAGACTCCCAGGCTTTTGGACCCAGGATTCAGATGAGGTGTCTTAGCCGGCGCAGTGGATGGAGAGGGCAGAGCCCGGGCCCCCTCAACCCAGGCAGGGTCCAGTTTATGCTAAGCTTTCACAGTAAGACTTTATGAACATTGGTTGGGAAATCAGAGACCTAATCCAGGAAATATATTTTGTAAGTATAGACTCGAGGCTATGAGAGAAACAGGTTTGTTCGTGTGCCACAGGCAGTTGGCACCAGGAGGGTTTAGAACCCAGGCCTGTGAACACCTAGTCCGTCCCCCACTGTCCTTTCTGAAGCAATCGGGGCCAGAGAAGGAGCCAAGAGAGGAGTTGGAATCACGTTTCCCACCCGAGGCTTCCACACAGTGGTGCTCGGGGTCTGGGCGGGTGCCACGTCCCGCTCCTCCACCCTCCCCCAGCTCAGAAAGCAAATCTCCCACTGAGCCAAGGCCCTGAATGAGGGGCAGGGGAGCATGGCATTGCTCCCCTGCTCCCCGCCCCCCACGCCCACCCCTCCCCACACCGCACGCACCCTCCCCTCCTCCACGCCAGTGGGATGACCGGCCCAGATGGGCGGGAGATATTCACAGGACAGGGGGAAAACAAAATGAGAGGCAAGAACGGACACACTCACAGGTGGCTTCTGCTAGGGCCCCAGGAGCTCCAGGCAAACCAGCTTTTGCCTGGCAGGCACCCTCTATTTATGCCCGCCCTGTAACCTGAGCCGCCCAGCCCTGGCCTTCTGAGAACTCCCTTCAAGAAGTGGGGCAATTTTCCTCTTTGTGACTCACTCACTCTTCTCCCCACCTGCCTTCTGGAAACCTGCCACTGATACACATAACACTATACACATCTATCACCTTAGCGTTTGTGGAATACTCTCAGTCCCTTCTCTCGTCTGCACCTCACTGCAGCCTCGTGAGTTGAGTGGCATCATCACTGTCTGTATTTTACAGATGTCCAGGAATCACAGTCCGGAGACCAGTGAGTTGCACAACGACCTACGGCTATTGCAAAAGCAACTCATATCTGCAGATCTGGAGAGCCAGGACCTGCTGTGTTCACTTCTCCCCTTCCTTTGTCTCAACAGCTCTGCCCAGATATTGGGAAAGAGCTGGGAGCTGCTTGGCCTATCCGGGCAGGGGTGGGGCAGGTGGAGGGGGTGAGGGCAGCAGCAGGGGGCGGGCAGTGCAGGGCAGAGGCGGGAAGATGCCACCTGGAAAGGGTTGCTCTTTTGTGTCCTGCACGGGGCCTCGGAGAGCCCCCATTTCCCTTTTGTGGGATGGGCTTCCCTTAGCAGGCCTCCACTTTGCTCCCGTTGGGCCTGTTCTCTCCACCTTCTTAGCTGGTGTTTGCCTTGCGCATTGCTCCAGGGACTGGTTAAGACCCCTGACCTGTTCATACTCTGTTGCAACCACCCTCGAGATAGCGCCTAACTTCCAGTGCCTGGGGGGCAGTTGTCCACCCTACTGCCACTGTGATCATCTCTGCTCACTTCTAGATTCCTGACTATCTCTTGCATCAACTCTTTGCCTAGGTCCCCAATAAGCAGACCCATGTCTCCAATCCTGTCCTTTAGTCACCCCGTTGGTGGTGCCGACTTGCTTCTGGCTTCTGATACTCCTGGTGGCAACTTCTTGAATATTGTCGAATCTACAATGCCAGGTCTCCCCAGTTGATAGGGAAAGGTCTGTTTCTCCTATTGCAATTTTTTTGAAGCAGGATCCCATGCAAAGCCACCTGGAACCCTAGTAGGAGCTCTTTTACTATTAGCACCCAGCCCTTTCCATTCTAGAATGTTCATGTCCCCTGGAGATCTGGGTCAGCATGGGGGCTGCATTGAGCCATTGCACTCTTCTCCCCTCAAAGCCTAGTTGTCAAATCTTCTGGTGGCTGGTCAAACTTTTCTTATTTATGATTACCTTGAATTCAGGAGTCCTAAACTTTGTCTCTTTTGCAATCTGGCTTCCATTACCCTGTCAAAGAAGTCTCCACAATGCTCTGGGACTCCATTACAGCGCGGAATGTGATATTTCCTTGGTCTAACTTTACACTCCAACAGAGCCCATTTTAGTTCAGTGATAACCTTCGCTTTCTTGAGTTACACTGATATTGATGAGAAGAACCAGACTTTGAATGGTGATCACAGTGGCCTTCACCCAGAGAACCTCTGAGCCACCCTGTCTTCCCAAGACAAGCTCTGGGATAACCACATGGTTTCCTTGGTAGCGAGCCACCGGCGCTGTACTGCAGCCTCACCAACCCTGGCAGCTTCTAGTGGACTCCATCAGCTGCACTTTTGTCGGAGCTGAGCTGTGACCTCAGATACTGGTCTTGCAAGCTGCTTGCTCACGTCACCATTGAAACTCCCAGATCAGGGGGCCACGACATGCCTTATCACTGCTAGACCGTAAGGGGAACTTTGCACCTTAGCAGGCACTAAAGACAATAGTTCTGGACTCACCGCACCAGCCGGGCTTG
>RJWJ010015594.1:0-35909 GCA_004363605.1 Indri indri
GGCTTCAAGTGATACATATGTCCGCTCCAGCAGGCCACTTCCTGAGATGTTCAATCCTTTCCTCCATCGTTTGCGAGCTCAATTCAGCTATTTCCGTTTTGCTTAGTAGGGGCCATCCCTTTCTCCAGGCTGTTCTGAGGGAACCTCACAGCAAGTTTGTAACACCCTCTGGAGTGTTAAGCCCCTTATCCATTTTATAGAATCTGAATTAATTATTCAGAACTAATGTGCAATATTGGCTCCACACTTTAAATGCCACAAAGACAGGCACTCTGTGTATCTTGTTGATTATTGTATTCCAACACAGAGGACAGCCTTTACCAGGAGGAGGACGCTCATAAATATTTACTGATTTTTTTTTAATTAGGTTGAAAGGAAAGTCTTTAGATGGAGCTCTAATTACCAACAGAAATACTGAGATGCTAGAAGCCATATGTATGAAACTTTGAATTCCTACAAAGTGTAGTGTAGGTCAAAGTTGACACCAGGTGTAAGGTTCATGGGGGAGAAAATGGGGGCAGAGGACGAGGGGACATATCAGAGTTATCTCTGTTCCCCATCTGTATCTCACATGCCTCAAAGCAGAGAGAAAGTGTCAACCCAGAATAACTGACTGAGGCAAAGATCTCAATCAATGGAGGTTTATTAAGTCAAACCTGAGGACGTATCTGGGAAAAACACAAACCACAGACAGATATGTTTTTGGCTGTTTTTCCAAAGTGGAACTTGGAAGTTTCAGTATTCAAAGAGGAGTAGGGCATACCGAGAGGGGAAAAAAAGCGGGGGAGTAGGGGTTGTAGATAGACAAAATGGTTACATTTTTGTAAGACCCGGGAAAATCTACATTTTACATAAGATAAGGCAAATGTTAAAAAAGGAAAAGGGAGTGAAGGAAGCATCAGTTATGTAGATATCCCTGGCTGGGTGGAAGAATGTTTGATCCTGTCTTGTCTCTGTTCTGCACCTGTGAAGATAAACTTGTAATTCATTATTAGTGTGGAATCGAACAGACTTTAGTTTTAGGAGCTAGACATCACCTGCAGACCTAAAATTACAATTTGCATGTTCTTGCTTCTGGGAGGCCAGCAAAGAATTTCCTTATGAATGATCTGTGGGGCCAGTCCTTCACAGGTGCCTGAAGGCTTTACCTTCCTTTTTGGGTAAGTTTTGGTGGGGTGTTTCTGAGATTTTTATTTTATTTTATAGAAATGATGAAGGTATGACACAAGTCTTGTCATTCCTGGACTAATAATAAAGCTCATGTTTATTGATCACTTACAGCCAAGTGCCATATTAAATGCTTTATATGCATTATTTTATTCAATCCACAAGAACGTGACTAGTATCACAGCTCCATTTCATATACAAGAAAAAGGTTTAGAGAAGTGGTTAAATGCCACGGTCACCATCCATGAATTGAATCGGAGAGCCAGGGTCAAACCCAGATCTGACTCCTAGGGCTGCACTCTCAAACTCAGAGGATCACTATCTCAATTTAGGTTCCTCCTAAAGCCGGACAGGGACAGGAATTTGAGTGCAAGTGCATTACTTGGAGGTGATCCCAAGAAGGCAGGTGAGGGAGGGAGAAATGGATACAGGGAAGGAAGGAAAGCCAGTAAAGGGTGTGTAACTGAGAAGATCATGGGGCAGGCTCACTCCTGCTGGGGACCCGCTGAGAGACTGTGTAGAGTCGGGTATTTATCCATTAACTCCACCTCCCTCATTGGTTGGGAGCACTCTGGTCTGCTCCTAGTGCAACACCAGGATACTCCCATGACTAGAAAGCACCCCTGGGCAGAGACCAGGAAGCCATCCATCCACCCAGTGGTGGAGAACTGTCTGCAGCTGACCTCAGGGGTAAGCCCAGGACAGTGGTTTTACCTCCAGGGGACATTTGGCAATGCCTGGAAGTATCCTTGATTATCACAACCAAGGGGCTGCTATTGGCATCTCATGAGTAGAGGCCAGGGATGCCGGTAAACGTCTTACAATGCACAGAACAGCCCTCATAACAAAGAACTACCTGGTCCAAAATATCGATAGTGCCAAGGTTAGAAACTCTAGCCTAAGGTGTATGAGTGGAGCACCCACAGCATGTCTGCAGTGATGTAGGTGAGACCCAAGGATGATATTTTTGGCAAATAGTTCATTTACAAATTAAATTCCTCAGACTAGAAGAGTAATTAATATTAGTTGTTTCTTGTCTAACTCTGATTATGAGTATAAAGTGTGCAGTGATGCAGAGTGGGCAATTATTCTTCCTAAACAAGGTCCATTTGGGAAAAGGGTAAACAATGATTTATATAACTCTGTTATCTGTGCATAACTGGAACAGGAGTCTTGAGTTCCAAAATGAATGTGATGTGACCTGCATGAGTCAGCAGAAGGCAATTCCATTGGCACCCGATAACCTCCCTGGCGTGGGTGAGAAAGGATGAAGTACAAAATGGGCTCAGAAAGCTTTCGCTTTAGTGGTTCATAAGAGCAGAAAATGTGGTGTGACTGTATTTTCATGAATTTTTTAAACTCTGAAAATGATAAATTTTTTAAATTCTGCTTTAGAAAATGGGGGAAACAGTGCTTTTCAACATAATTATGTTGGGAAAATTGTCTTTTCTTCTAAATAACAATTTCTTACCTTGAAAATAACTTTTTCTTTCCCCGCTGATGTGGTCTCTTTGCTGACATCATGTACTGCTGTGAGTAGTTATTACCTGTGTGGTAACAAGGAAGTCCAAACAAAAGATGGTGGCAATGTCCTTGAGATTATGGCAGTCACCACTGGGATCTTTGTTTAAAACAAAATAGTTACTTAGGCTGCACGTTTATTATGTACTAATGTTAAAGATTCCAGAGCTGAGCTGGACGCATCCAGAAAACAAGGAGTTTATTCTTGCAAAAAGCATCTGAAAATAAATTCCATTATGGGCTTTAAAGGCTGGATCAGGGACTACGGGGAAGAATTACAAAGGATTTATAAAAGGGACATTATGTAGCCTCTGATATACTCAGGGGTAGGTAGGAGAATTATGTTTGCTTTTTCAGTTCCCATGATGGTTCATCTCTGCAGAGTTCAAAGTTTTAATCCTTAAGACACAGTCAGAAGTTAATACGCCTACGATAGTCCGTGGAATAGACCGAGAATGCCTATTACAAGTTCCCTCCGTTGACAGTATGCGGGGCCGCAGTCGGCTCACCAGCAGGCACGCGCTCACTTGATTACAGACACGCATTAGCAACGCTCCTGTGGAATGCCCATTGGCCTGCCTCCTCAAGCGCATCCTCTCCAACCCTTGCAGCAGTCGGCAGGGCAGGGATTATATCTTCATTTTGCACAGGAGAAAACTGAGACCTAGGTGACTTTCCCACGGCCCACACAGTTAGAAAGTGGCAAGGACAGTGTTTGAACCCATGTTTGTCTGATTCCAGGCCCACTTTCCAGCTGCTAAATCACATAACCAGGCCGGGCGCGGTGGCTCACGCCTGTAATCCTAGCACTCTGGGAGGCCGAGGCGGGTGGATTGCTCAAGGTCAGGAGTTCGAGACCAGCCTGAGCAAGAGCGAGACCCCGTCTCTACTAAAAATACAAAGAAATTATCTGGACAACTAAAAATATATATATATAGAGAGAGAGAGAGAGAGAGAAAATTAGCCGGGTATGGTGGCACATGCCTGTAGTCCCAGCTACTCGGGAGGCTGAGGCAGTAGGATCGCTTGAGCCCAGGAGTTTGAGGTTGCTGTGAGCTAGGCTGACGCCACAGCACTCTAGCCAGGGCAACAGAGCCAGACTCTGTCTCAAAAAATAAGAAAAATAAAAATAAAATAAATCACATAACCACTGTGCCAACCTGAGACTAAGTACATTCATTTAATCACCAACAGATTTTTACTGAACACCTACTATGTGTCAGGAACTGTTCAAATAGTCACTGAGGATGCAGTGAGGAACAAAATAGACAAAGAGCCCTTCCCTGGTGGCATTTACATTCTGTGGAGGGAGACAGTTAATAAGCACATAATATGTCATAAAGGAGATAAGGCAAGAAAGAGGAAAACAGAGTGCTGGTTAAGTGGTGGAGGTTGCAACTCAAAATAGGGTGGTTAGGGAAGGCCTTCCTGAGAAAATGACATTTGACCCACACGGGTGAGGTTGAGAACCATGGAGTTACCTGGAGAAACAGCGTGTCAGACAAAGGAAAGCGCAGCGAGGCCCCGAGGTGAAAGCATGAGTGTCTGAGGGGCAGCAAGGAGGCCGCTGTGGCTGGAGTCGAGAGTGTAAGGCGGAGAGCGGGGCAACAGAGCCGGAGAGATACGGGGCAGAGGCAGGGATGGATTGTGTGAGGCTTCCTAACCCATTAGTAAGGACGTTGGCTTTTTCTCTGAGATGAGAACCCAGTTGAAGCTTTTGAGCATGGGTGGCATGATCTGACTTAGCATTTTTAGAGCATCATTTGACTGTAGCTGCTACATGGAGGAAAAAGTAGGAGGGCAAGGATAGGAAACAGGAAGTTCAGGGAGGAGGCTGCTGTAATAATTCAGGAGAGAAAGGGTTGCCTTGGACAGAATAGTAACCGTGAACATGGGGAGAAGTCAGGTGATGTATTTTGAAGGTCAAGCCAGCGGGGTTTGCCAGCCAGCAGACTTGCTGATGGGCCGAGATTTTTGACATGAGCAGCAGGAATTATTTGCCATTTACTGAGATAGAAAAGCCTAGGGGGATAAACAGTTTGGAAAGGGAGATCGGGGGCTGTTTGGGGACATGTTAGATTTGATTTGGGGTATTTTAAAGACCCCTGCTGGACATCCAAATGGAGATCTTAATGGACACCTGGATATGAGCTTGGAGATGAGAGAAGAGGTACAGGCTGCTGATACAACTGTAAAAGTCATCAGCATCAGTTTACACACAGCATTTAAACCCCTGAGACTGCATTAAAGCAGCATGCATTTCTGCCTTTCGTGGGGATAGTCTGAGCCTGAGCTAGAGCTATTGTCTATTGGTTACAGAGACATCTCCTTGTGAATCAGGCCTCAGAGCACTGCTCCATCATCTGTGAACACATTGCCAGTAACCCACAGAGAATTACTCAGAGGAACTGCTCTTATTAAAGGAATTGGGTGCGACCAAAACTGCATATATGGCTCCAGTGACTTTCCAAGACATACAATATAAGATCAAAGAGAAAACGGTGATCTGGGATTATGCAAGAGACCAAGAATTCATGAGTGAGGAATGTGTTAAAAGACATTGTAGGGAGACAGAAAAGCATCCAGAGTGATCAATACAATTCGAAAGAGGGAGAAAATATGGTCACAGACCCTCAAGAGGCCTTTGTTGATTTGCTTGGAAGACAGGAAAAAAGAAACTGAAGAAAAGCTGTTTCCAACTCTTCCCCATCAGCTGTGCGAAGTCGGGAGGGAATGGACGTAAGCAACAGGGCAGCGGGCAGGCAGTAGCTCCCTAGGACTGAGGGGTTTCAGTGCTGAAATCAGGGCAGTCCCAGACAAACCGAGACGGTTGGCCACCCTAGCTTCGGGCCAGCAGGAAAACTTCCCCGGAACTGAACAATTTGGCAGTGGAATAGAAAACAACTTATTCAACTATTTACTTTTAGTCTCATACATGGAATTAAAATCCATTAGTGGTCATTTCCCATGCCGAGTTCTCATATGCTTAACCCTTTAATTTCTGGAGGGATTTCAGAATCCCTCTTAGCAAACAGTGATTTCTTATACGGTTGGTCAGTGCAGCCCTTTAGTTTGGAGACACAATGTAAGATCAAAAGGAGTGTATGTGACAGACAAAGCAACATCATAATGACTTAAGACAGGCTGCGGTGGCCTTTTGAGGTCCAAGGACCACCTCTGCAGACAGGCAGGCACTGAGGCCCCCCTGAGCCCCCTGTGGGCATGTTTTCTGTGGCCATGTGGGGGAATCCCGAGGTGCCAGGGCCTGCCCCTTGACAGGCTGCCATTCTGAGAAGTCTGTGCTCCCCGATACATGCTAATCCTACTGTCTGCTGAGCCTTTGTGTGAGCTGTTGCCTCTGCCTGGGATTTGCTTTCTGTCCAACACACATCCCCCCACACACGCCAGGGCTCAGCTTAGACGTCACTTCTGGTGCTTTTCCTATGGTCTCCTAAATTCACTTTGGAGTTTTGGGAGCCTTTGTCACCATGCAGTGTGATCGCTTCTTTGCTGTCTGTCTTCCCTGGGCAGTCAGGCAGCGGTTACATGTTTTCCTTCCTTTGAATCTCACAGTACAACCCACTCCCAGGTACAGAGTAAAGCAACAGAAATCATTTGAATGACAGAAAGGAAATTCTTCTACTTTAGGTATTTCTTGTTCTATACATTAATAATCATTTTTCCTAAACAACTTTCGGTTCCTGGGTGTGAGTCAAATCCACAGCATATTACGTTAGATGGATAGAGCGTATTTTGTAGTAAGAGGAAGAAACAGAGGGAGGTAAGATATGGAGCACAACCACTGAGTACGATGGCGTCACAGAGCACCAGAATGTCATCTTGGAAGGGACCATCGAATCTGACCATCCTGTCACACCCTCTTATTTGTCAGTTAGAAAAAGGAACTCCAGACAGGTTAAGTGGCGAAGGTCACTCAGGCGGGTGTGGCAGAGCCCGGATCCCTCCCATTATCCTCCTTCAGCCACACCAGCGTATTTACCTTTCCTCTTGAAGGAATTTTATATTCCTTTTCATTGTTCCTTTCCTTCACCTCCCGCTTTCTGTCCTTAGACTCTGACATCCTCCAGGGCTTGGCTACAGAAGATGAGGAGGCAGCAGTTGCAAAAATCAATAGCGGGGCCCCCGGGGCTGTGTGCCAAAAGCCAGGGAGCCCACCCTGAAAAGAACACAACCACCCCTGCCGCAAACGCCTCAGCCGCCCGGTGGTCTGCGTGGCGTGGCAAAGCCCGACGCCTGACGGGCCCGACTCGGGAACACGAAGCCAAAGACAGGACAGCACACACCTGAACTTTTGCCACTTTTGTATTTTATTGTGGAACTGAGTTGTTTTTTTTTTTCCTTTACATCAAATATCCTCAATGGAAGAGGGGATATTGCACACAAATATCATAAAAGCACTACATATTACTTTCACTGGAAACTAATTTCCTACATTAGATATGACTGGATAGGGTAGAGTGATGCAGGATTATAAGACATAATACCATACACAGCTGCAGACTGACACAAACACCATTCAGAACAAGAGAGAGGAGTGTGAAGTGCTTCTCGGCTGGGCTCAAGACCACTTCTTTCCAGGGCTTGGAAAGGAGGGCTGCGTGCAGCGTGGGAAAGCGTGACTCTGAACTGCCGCAGGGTGATCTCAGAAAGGGCAGCCTGGTCTTGATGCCTCTTCTCTGTGGCTCCTGCTTTGAGGAGCTTCAAACAAGTGCAGAGAAGCTGTTTATTTTTTTTTTCCCTTCCTTTTTCAGTTTTTGATGCTGCCTTTTAAATGAACTTCATAAAGTCACAGATTTTTTTTTTAAATAGTACTTTTAATACCAGGTGAATAACCTAATTGCTTTCAAAGAAATGCTCATCCCTAGGCTGCTTTTGGTGTATTGTTCAGTTGGTGAAAAGATAAAAGCTTACAGTTTCTTTCAAATGGAAACAGGATCTTTTCTTCTAAATCTGAAGCACAAAAAAAAAAAGTCATTATCCTAACTCACAATATCATTACTGAGCAGGAACCTCCTGTGACAAGTGACTAAAGAGAGGCAAGAAAAGCAATTTCAGAATTGTTTGTAGAGCAGCTCCTGAGAGCTGAAATTTGGTAACAGAGGGAAAATGGAAGGTGGTAAAATTTCCATTAGCAAATGATTAAATCTTATCAAATGAGTACTGGAAAGCTCCTAGACTGCGTAAGCTATTGGAGACACTTAAAACATTCCTATACACTGGGGAAACCATTCACTATGATATGTATGTAACGTTAAGAAAAAAAAATTTATTTTGAACTCCATGGAAAATGGTGTTTAAAGTGGGGAGAGTCAGTCATTGTATCCAGTCCCACTACAAGACTGAGAAAGCATGCACAGGGGTTGGGAGAAAGGGGATAGAATTGGTTAAAATTGAAAATGGAGGATCACCTCTAACATTTAGTCTCTGCAGAATTTTGTTTAAGAATACTACCAAAAAGGTCACGATCATGAGTGCTATCTCGATGGAATCCCATCATTTAACCAGAGTGTAAATTCCTTCCACTCAAATATTCAATCTATACAATTGGATTAAGTAATCAGTATGAACAAAGTTCCTAGAAGTCTGTGTCGATCTTCAGCTCTCGCCATGAATGTACACGGTACATTGTGATGGCTGTTACTAAACTAATTGTGTATTTATGGAACTAGCAAAATTAGGTTAGTCACACAGGTAGGAAAGGTGTCTGGAAGGACAAGAGCAACCTGTAATGCAAATATTGGTTTTCCTGGTATACTCAGGTTCTGTGGTCATCATTGAGAAC
Source organism: Indri indri (assembly GCA_004363605.1). Lineage (NCBI taxonomy): Eukaryota > Metazoa > Chordata > Mammalia > Primates > Indriidae > Indri > Indri indri. The sequence continues at coordinate 8,492 of RJWJ010015594.1, forward strand.
AATGGATGGAGAAAGGTACTGATAGGTTTCATAGGAAAAAGTGCCAGCTGAACAGTGACAGTTTTTATATACTTTCCCCATTAAATCCCATAGCAGGAAAAAAAGAAAAAAAAAGGAGTGGGGTAGGGTGGTTGTAACTGAAGACTAGCTATAATTTTCCTAAGTATTTGTATTTTTTAAAGCAAAATAATGTACATGTTAAATAAATTTAATTTGGGAAATTGGAAAATAACTCCATCTTCTATCAAAGAAAAATCAACCAGAGGTCTGGATTTTGGCAAGAAGGCTAGAAATCTGTTTTTCTTCCCATGCATTATGTAGATCAAGTGTCGACTTAACAGTTAACCATTAATTATCTTGAGTATCTTAGGTTGTCTCATAAAATAAGTTTGAAGTAGGTGAGTTTAAACTCAATGAAATCCATTTTCATCACAATGACTTCAATCATGCATTAATTTTTTGTACCCTTAATGTGTTATTTTTAAGGACTTAAAAGCAGTAGGGTAATAAATAAAAGCTGTATTTCTACAGAAGCCTAACAAAAATAGAATATTAATTTTCTTTAAAAAATTAAACATTTGAAAAATGTAATTCACAGCATTAAGTAGACTGCATAGGTCCTTAGTGAAGGGACCCCGAAGAAGCATTGTTTAAACCCTCATAGCAGTTAGCAGTGCAAAACATACACTTATCAGACAAAAATAAACTAAAATGTTAATTTCGAAATAAATAACTAACATAGAAAATAAAATGAGGTCATTGTTCTCTACTCTGTAGATCTTAAGAGTCTGCAAGAAACGTAACATGACAGAGCACGGCACAGTTGTCACCAAGAAGTTTGCCACATCTGAACACTGGGTGCATCAATCTGCAACTTGAAACTTGACATCAGTTTTAATCACGATCTGGCTGCCCAGGTTCATGGTTCAATGAAGATGATAATGGAAATTATCTCTGAACTCTACATGATGAACCATAGGAGTTGGGAATTCATTTGTTTTCAATGCATTACTTCATTTTTTTTCTAGAAAAGAAAATTCCAAAGCAAATTTGCGCTGGGGTTCTTTGAACTTGGTTCTTTTAACCTCATGGTTGAAGATCTTGAAAGAAGTATGTAGGATACCACTGGGTGATGTACTTGTAAACGCCCTGAAAAGTAGCCTTCCATGCCATTCTCCCCCACTCTCAATAGCACATACTCAGGTTTTTATGTTATGGGAATCAAGGGGTGGGAGGTATCATTATTCCTGGTAGTTACGGGTTTTTAATAAATATTATTACTGCAATATCAGACTTCAATCTTGCCAGAACTTCAAAAAACATTATTCAATTTTTGTCTTAGGAAACACTTAAAAAAAAAAAAAAGACTATCACTTGAAAATTTTCTTTGCAATTTCCTGTAAATGAAAACATTTGTTAAAAAGTTCATCTATGAAAAGTTCTCACATATCTAAAAAAAAAAAATTCTTCTGTACACTTGTTCCCATAATTACGTTGAAATTAATGGAAAATTTAAAAAGCCAATGTAAGACAAAGGAAGGTAAATACTGTACACTTGCTGAGAACCTCTTCCACCGTAAGATTCACTATTTTCCCAGTTCTGATCATAGAAGCCATTTCAATCTTGAACTTGCAGTAGTAAAGAAGCTATGAAAGGTGCAACTTGTTTGGCTGAGGGGCCACAGGTGCACTGAAGTGGGCTTCAGCACGCATGACTCCACATCAAACTGCTGGACCAATCAGATCAGCTTCCAGTACCCCTACACGTGCACAGACGTGCTCCTTTAAGTATCTATAATCATATATGGATGTTTTATAAACTTGCTGTCTCACGTTAAAAAATAAGTGCATCAAGTATCTTTGTACATTCAAGTCACTTCCTAAGGCAAATTGTCTACCATATGTACTCCCAACTGCTTTGGTATTTGCTTCAGTTAAATTGGGGTGGACTCGGGTGTTGCCGCATGCAGGTTAACTGACTCAGAGTGGACTAACTGGGTGGACGAATGCTGGGAGCATGCCTTAGATCAATCTACTCGTGTGTTTAGAGTCTGAGAGTTTTGAATGGGGCTCAAACCACTTGCATGTCCGGTCTACACTCACTACATTTTGTCAGTGTGCAGCCTTCAAACTGAAGGAGAGCAATTCAGATGTGAAAATCTCACACGCCCTCCTAACAAGTTTTGTTCTTTTGTGTTCTCTTCCAGCCAACTTGCTTTAGAAAATTAAGACCCTCAGACTGACAAAAATGGAAAACTTTGCCAATGTAGACTACACAATGCCTATTGCCTGAGAAAATGCAGACTTAATTGTTGGTTATTTTCTCCTCCTTACCCCACCCTGCTCTCTCTCTCTCTCTGGGTATCTCACCAGAACTCTCTATCATTACATCTCCTTCTCTTGCGTTCTTATTCTTTCTCATTCTTTCTCTCTCTTTCCCTCCTGCGTTCTCTTTGTGCTCTGGCTCTCTCTCACTCTCTCGCTCTCTCTCGCTCTCTTGCTCTCTCTAAGACAAATGCCTCTACCTAGCGGAAGTCAGTTGGGTTTGCTAGTGCATGGTTTCCAAATGTTCAGCAAAGATGAACTGGGGTAGGTAATTTTGCAGTAACTTGAACCCTATTGTGGGAATACTGTTACTTCCCTTAGCGATCAGCAAAAACTGAGAAATATTAGTGACTTGCATCACCATGACACAGTATAGCATTTGGCAGGAATTGTTCAGCGACTTAATTAGACGAATTGACTTTTTAGAAAAGGTGATTTCAAATTGAAGAATTTCTGGAAACAAAGTTCAAATCCTGTGGTGTGGCTGGCCTTAGTTTTTACAGTTCAATCTTGCATGCAGGGAAGGACTCATCTTGCATAACCACTGTGCTGCTGCTGGCTAAAACCATGATGTTGAGGTCTTGCTGTTTCTCGTGGGTCTCCTGGTACCATTCTCTCATCACTTCTGAGTCATGAGTCGGGATCAGTGTCACCTGCAGGAAGAGAGAACATCGCTGTTTAAGGGCAGAGACAGCAGAAATCAGATGAAAAAATAGAGCAATAACAACGTATGCGTTAGACCCTTAGAAGAAGAAGGGAAATGAAAGGAAAATTTTTTGTTTTCCTCAAGAAATGCAAAGGATTTTTTCAACTTGTATTTTTTCAGGAACCAGAATAAAGCTGAAAAAAAAAAAAAAAAAAGCTTTTTTCCCATAGGAAAGTTGAAGACTGGAACCAAAAGCCAACTAACGACCTGTCAATTAGTTCATCTATAGTCACTTTCGGTTCTTCAATTTTTTAGTGTTAAATGCGTCAGTTAAGGGGCAATCTTTTATTTTTTTGGTAACATAACTGTTAAGTTTTGCATAAAAGATATTGCATGTTCAATCCAAGGAGTTTTAGTTATTACTGTGCCTCAAAGCCTTCAGAAGCCCACTCATTGTGTGTAACTAACATTTTGTCCTGACAGCAAAGATGTGTATCTTTGATTCCTGTGTGTGGTTGGGGACCGAGGGGTGGGGTAGATAGGTAATGGCCTGAATAGTAAAAATCCATCCAGTATTTGTTAAGAGGCCACTGTGTGCTTCTCATTAGATTTCATATGATTAAATAACAAGTAATTCTATTTAATATTATGCAAGCACAGTTTATTCTATACAGAACCACAAACAAAACTTAGGTAAGCAAAGATCATAGCTGAATTAATAAGGGGTGGTTCATGGCCAAACATGATGTTTGGGAGTTGGGAGCTGGGACTGTTTTCAGCAATAGTGCTACTGTGGAATTTCACATGAATAGCTGATTTTCTAAAACGCTATATTCCTAGCTTTGGTCTACTCATAAAACACAAAGGAGTAAAGACAATTTTTTAGCAGCTCTCACATGGAAATATAACCACTTTGATTCACACATACTATATTCTTGGCACACTGAGGGGAAGGGCAATGAACTTGGGCCCATTTTGCAAATAAATGAATTATGCCTCAGGTAGAATGGCTTTCCTCCAAGGCCGTGGTTGTCAGTGGTGGCAAGAATTCTACTTTAGACTATCTTCTGTGTGTTAAACCAACTTTGTCCTCAGGATATTTCCTGTGTAACAGGCTCATGAGGCACCATGATCGTAAAGGTGTATCTTTCAACATGGTTCCTTCTCTTTGCCTCTGGACACAGCTCAATCTGCAGTGTAGACACTGTCCTGCAGCCCTTACCTGCATGTTGCTGCCCCATTGAGCCTTCCCTTCCAACAAGGCATCCAGGACAGCCCGGCTGGGCTCCTCAGCAGCTGGGTCATTCCCACTCACCACATAGTAGGATGACCTCACTCTCTTGAAGAATTCTACATCGACATTCTTACTATTGCTGTGGTTAGGAATATAGCACAGGTCCAGATACACAGGGAGGCCTGGAGGCACAGCTGAAGACTTGATGGTCTTGGTGGTTCCTGGTCCTGTGGTAAACAAACAAAGACAAAGCAAGGGTCACAGCAAGGTGCAGAGACCCATACATCCAGTTCACCTCCCCTACTCATCCACAAGCAGGTCTTCTGGGACACCCAAAGAGGTGACAACAGTTCCATCTTTCTGGTAATTTGCAGAGGGTGTTTATCACTAGCAATTTGAGAAAATATAACATGGCTATTTACCATCTCAGTAAGAGAACTGAATAGTGGATGGTTTCCCTTTGTGGACAACCCATCAGCAAGTAAGAAGAATTTCAAGGCCTTTCCAAAAGATGGAACTAGATATAATACCCCTCCTAAAGGAGATACTAATGTTACTCTTGATTTGATAAGTGATCTAAGAAACAGATTTTAAAAATCAAAAGGAAGCATCTGCATTTGGCAAACCATAGCTAAGTGATATTAGTAATCCACTTCAGGGTTTCATTTGATAGCAATTTTGTCCACAGTTGAATATTATACCCTAACATTTGACCTAGTAAATGGGTTCAATGTTAACCTCAAGATTTTCAAAACCCTCAGCACCTCAACTTCATTCATCAATTGATGAAACATTGTATTCTCTCCTTAGCTCTCTCTAGACAAGGCTGGATACCAAACTTTGGCAAAGGAAGGTTCAGAAAGACTAGGCTCTCTCTAACCAACCAGGACACAGCAGACTGGGGAAAGGCCATCCTGCAGCCAAAATTCCCAGCCGAATCAGAAAAGCCTGGGCAAAGTAAAGATTCAGATTAACCTAAAAGTTTCCTGGCACCTTGTCTGGTGAGCTGACTTTCCAGCTTGTTCCAATTAGAAGATTTAAAGTTTTTGAAATATTAATAGGACTAGCGTTCTAAGGCAGTGGTTCCTCACCCTTTCTGCATAATTAGAATCACCTCAGATGTTTAATACTGATGCCCAGGCCTCATCCTCCAGAGTCTGACTCAATTGGGCTAGGGTTGGGGCCTGGGGACCACTAGCTTTTCAATCACCCCAGGTGAGTCTAATGTGCAGCTGGTTTGAGATCACTGCTGTAAAGCCATTAAAGACACCATCTAGATTCTATATGCTTAATCCTCTTTCCTTTCTCCACGGGATATTTAAAGACTGTCATCCCAGAGTCAAAACCACCAGTGAATTCTGTCAACTGTCCAGTTTTATTTTTAGAGGTAGAGGGGAGTGGTGAGAATTGGCCAAACTGATATTTGAATAAATTCATCCTATGAATAGATTATTAATAGGCCATTTTAATGAATCTGAGCTGAAATCCCTCAAAATATCCATCTGGGGGCCTCCTGAGGAATTCTGATTTGTAGTAGAAGTTTGTGAGTTACAGTTCTTCCAATAATTAAACATGTCTGAAATTTTCCCTTCTACACTGAATCACCACAGGTGATTATCAACACCAAATGAATATTGCTCACAGAAGCACAAACTGAAGCAATTGCCAAAAGTTGACCCAGGTTTGTTTTAAAAATCAATTAATAGCACAATTTTGCCATTCTAGAAATCTAAAAGCATCTTCAAAGTAAATGAAAATTAACTCATCTTTATTTATTACTTTGCCTTTAAATTATCTCTTGAAGTGTCCAAAAAAAGTTTTTTTAAAAAATTAATGTGTGGGCTAGGGTATATATGTTCTGGCAAATTTAGTAGCAAATTTCAGTTGGTTTGTATCTCGTTTTCCCCTAAGTGCTGGTCAGCTGTCAACTCTTTCGGACCAAGGGGTTAATTGGTGGTTTTCCATTCATTCTAAACATGTAAAAATTAAGTTTGTTTTCTATGTGCAAGTAAAAAGATCAAATCTGATAAGAATTCAGTCTTAAAATTGATGCTCCATATTGTTTAAAGTAAAATTTTGTAACTGTAACTATTATAAGAGGGGGATAAGAAAAGTGCCTTCCATGTTTTTCTATTTGTACTTGCTACTCATTGGTCAACTGAAATTATGGTACTCGTTGGCCGACAAGAAAACAGAACACTGCCTTTAATGGAGATGTGTCTCCAACCTGGTGATTTTTTAATAAAAATATTATAATTTTTAATTTTAAAATTTTATAATTTTATTTTTAAAATTTTTATTAAAAAAAAAGGACTCTCAATCTTGGGCCAAGACTGGTCATTCCAGGAACCTGTGGCTCTCCTTGGGCCCTTGGAAATTCCTGGACGGTGTCACCTCAGCTTGGTTCTGGGGCCAGCATGGCTGGGGCCGGGTCTTCCAGAGGAGCTGGAAACACACGTCCCTGGTTCTAAAAATTCAGAAGAGGGGTGCAGTTGCTATGCTTCAGAATGGTGAAAACCTGGGTGATGAATTCCTGCTGCGGCCCTGAGCCATACCCTGAGCTATCCGCAAGCTTTGGGGCCACACTGGGCTGAGATATATACTTTTGGGCAGAGGAGAATAGCAAAGGGAGAGTGGACCATCAGTTCATGCTCTCTCATCTCCCCAGCACAAACTCAAACGGGGAAATACAAGGGCTCCAAGTAAAAGAAGAATTGTGGCCTACATCCGGGTGCCCAGCTTCCCGAGCCTACCTGCAGTTGCGGTCTTTACCGACTTGGATGTGGAGGCATTGGCGGCATTCTTAGTCTCCTTGTCTTTCTCTTCCCCGCGTGTAGCTTTGACCTCGGGAGTGGTGGTGGTTTTCGTTGCTTTTTCCACAGATTCTTTCTTCTTAGGAGAAGCCACTCTGGACACCTTATCCAAGGATTCTTTCAAGCCTGCTGGTTTTGGTGAAGCTGCTGAGGGCTTGGACTTCCCATCACTCTTTTTGACAGGTGAAGATGACTTGGTCTTTGTACCTGGCTTTTTGGTTTTGGTCTTCTCTTTCAGGTCTTTCTTCAGAGCTTTGCCCAGGTTCTGCTCAATGGCCAAGGCCTCTGGGTCCACCATGGACACATCAGGGTGGCGTGGAGAAGGGCTGCGGTCTTGCATGGGGGCCGGAGGCGGGTCCATGTGTTTGTATGTGACGGTTTTGTCTGTGGGGATGGTTTCCGATTCATCTTCGGAGTCGATATTGGCATCGGCTGTGATGGAGGGGCACTCTTCAGTCTCCGGGGGAACATCAGAGTCCGTCTGGGATGGGGCCGACTCGCTGACTGAGGTGGGAGGGGTTTCATCACACTGTCGTCCCTGTTGCTTTCCTCCTGGAGGTGGTGGGGCTCCCCCTGATTGAGTGAGGGGCCTTTCAGATTCTTCAGTGGGCTCTTCGCTGGCAAACCACTCAAGAGGATTGGGATTAATGAAGGAGGGGGAGAGCTCTGTCTTGGGATGCTTGTATTCACAGGAGGACACAAGGCATAGATCAACATCCTGGCGGGCTTCCGAGGGAGACTTCTTTTCTGCAGCATAGCATCGGTCTGAAGTCTCATAGGAATATGTAGATGCCTGGGGCGTTCTAGCGATTTTCTCTGTAGTCTCATAACAGTATGTGGAAGTATCAGGGCTTCGTGTGGTTTTTGTAGATGTCTCATAGGCGTAACTATCAGACTCAGGGAAACTGGTAATTTTCTCAGTGGTCTCATAAGAGTAGCTGGAGTCTCCAAGTGTGTGGCCTCCATCCTCGGAGACATCATAGCCATTGCTGATGTCATCCAGGAGCCTTGTAGACCTCTCAGTCTTTTCGTAGCTGTAACCACTCACATCGGGGGTCCTTGTGGTCTTCTCGCTTATCTCATATGAGTACCCACCCTCTTCAGGGGTCCGTGTGGTCTTCTCAGTAATTTCATAGGTGTAGCCACCATGTTCAGGGGTCTTGGCGGTTTTCACAATGGTCTCATAGGCGTAGTCACTGTCACCTGGGGATTTTGTGGTTTTCTCTGTCTTCTCGTAGTAATAGCCACCGACATCTGGGGACCGGGTGGTTTTCTCATAAGACGCATAGTCGTAATCCTCTTCATCTGGGGACCCGGTTGTTTTCTCATGTGTCTGATAAGCATAACTAAAGTCACCAGGTGTCTTCCCTCCACTGTCCTTCTCCATGCCAGATGTGGTCAAATCTCTATTCAAGGCTAAGTGGTGCTGCATTGTATCGAATAACATTGAGGCACGGAAGCCATAGGACTCTGCAGAGGCTGCATCTATTGGAGGAGAAGAGGAAGGATGACAAGCTGCTATGTTCTCTTTGACTGCAGAGGTAGAATCTGAAAAACTAGGTGAATATAAAGGAGAGGACTCTCGTGGGGTGAGTGGAGAGATATCGGATTTCGGAGAGAGCTTTTCTCCTTCCAGACTTTGTACTTTTTCAGAGGTGAGTGAGGCATATAAGGATATATCTCTGGGAGGAGCAACATCAGATAGAGTATCTTCCTGGAGAGGAGAAGCTATCTGAGAAGGAGTATGAGCAGAAGAGGTGGATGGGGAGGCCTCTACCTGAGATACAGAGATGAGCTCAGAAAGATCATTATCTTGGGTATAGGACGGCTCCTCCGTAGGTGGTATCTTGTGTGATAAACTAGAGTCCTGCATGTCAGAAGGACTGTAGTCCACTTCAGTTGGCCCATTTTCAGTGATGTGAAGCATGCTTGCACCCACTGCAGGGTGATCTGGAGACTGTCGACTGAAATCCATAGCAAGGGAGTGCTCAGGAGATTCTTGGCCAAATTCAATAGACATTGAGGACTGTTCAGATCTATGCTCTTGAACTGGTGTCCTGGACTTGGCAGTTTTAGGGGAGAAGTCTGGTGGAGAAATCGACATTGGTCTTGGGCATTCTTCTTTAGATGGAGACATTTCTGTTTCCTGGAATGTGGTAGGTGTTTGCACAACAGACACTGAAAGGGAGTCGTCTACTTCTGTGGAATGTGGGGAGCCAACTTCAGCATGGAGAGAAGGAGATACGTCATCTGTTGTTGGCTCTGGAAATGAGCTTGTAGCCACCGAGGCTGTGGAGACTGAGGCCACACCCTCCATGTGGGAGTATGTGTCTTCTGCTACACCCTCATCAACAGGAGTAGCTGACTTGTCTGAGACAGTGCCTTCAGAAATGGACATCTTGGTGTCTTCTTTAAAAGATCCAAACTGACTGACATCTATTTGTGTTGGAGAAACATCGCCTCCTAATTTCCTTTCATCCAAAGCCAGTGCTGGTTGAGAACTTATGGCTTCGGCATCATCAGTTTTCTTTTCTTGACCAAAGTCTTCCTTTATTGGTATAAAGTCTGTGCTTTTCCCTTCCTGTTTGTCTTGGTAAAGACCAGTGGAAGTCATTTCAGAAACTGGACTTATTTGGTCTGGAAAGCCTTGCTTTCCATTCTTTTCTTCAAAGGGACTTTCAGTACATCTGCCAGAATCCTTGCCATCAGCACTTAGAAAGCTTTCATATGCAGACTCGGATCCAATTAGGGGTGGGCTGCGTAAAGGAGATAAAACTTTCTCAATAGGAGACTCTGAGTCAGGCACGGGTTCATCCATGGGGCTTATGGAAGCCCTTTCACTCTCATCTTTGGCATCACTGAATTCAAAACTCACTGGAAGTGCTGGTGGTTTTTCAATGACTTCTGCAGGGAGGTGACTGGATTTCTCATCGGTGGGAGATTGGTAGTAAGGTGTGTGGCCAGCACTGCCAGTCACAGACTGAGATGGTGACACCACTTCCAGAGTCTTATCCTCAGGACTAGCACAATGTTCTTCAACTACTTCTTGGGTCACCTCAGGGGACACTGAGACTACTTCTGTCTCTGTGGAGACCTTGATCTCATTGGGCATCAGAGAGAAGTTCACACTGCGTTCACCCAGGGGTGTCTTCTCTATGGGCGATGGTGGAGACGGACTCAGGGATGGGCTCTTGGATGGGCTAAGTTTTTCATCTGAGACTGCTGAGATGGTATCTTTGATCTCCAACGTGGCACTGGCTTTCACCTCTTTTGCTTCAGAGTAGTAAGCGTCACGTAGAGCAGATCTGCTGAATTTGTCTTCCTCCATGGATGAGGGTGGAGAGATGGTGGAGGCCGAAGCATTGTAATCCCTGCCATCAGTAGCATCTGTTTTTGACCCTTCAGATAATCCGTTGAGCGTCGTAACAGCAGGTTTGTATTCCTGAGAATACAGTGAAGACTCATATTGGGTGATGTTTACAAATTCCTGAGATGGGGACTCTGTCTCTTCATTGTTGGTCTCATCACTCATCACGTCTCGAGGAGTAGACATTTCATCCATTGGAGTTGGCTCACTGGATATCTCAATGGTAGACTGAGTGTAGCCAGACGTGGCTGTGAACTCCTCAGGCTGGTCTTCTCGATTCTCCTCATCGGAAGCAGTGGCCTCACTTTCTGAGCCTCCAGGTAAAGTCTCATCATGAATTGAAGATGCAGGTTCTCGGCCAGGAGACAGGGCTCCCGCTTGCTTGGCTGGTGTGGTGAGGAATCCATACTGATCCTCGGCACCACTAGCCTCTGCGGCCTTGTCAACCACGGCCATCACATAATCTTCAGCTTCGATTTTTTCGGGTTCATATTCTTCCTCTCTGGCATCCTCTGCTTTGTCCTCCTCACCCTCGTCCTCAGATTGTTCAGCTTCTCCCTTCTCAACTGCCTCATCCATGTCTTCTTCCGCTCGGTCGTCCCCACTGGCCACAGACTCCCTCTTCTCCCGGATGTGCACGTCCGCCTCAGCCTTTGCGCTCTCCTCATCCTCGATGAGGCTGTGCTTGGAGGTGCTCACACACACATTTTCTTCACCATCCTCTTCTGGTTCCTCAGCCTCCTCAGTTTCTGCCTTCTCTTCATAGTCTCCGGTCTCAGAGGATTCTTCAAAACCAGCTCCTTCATCTTCGAATTTTTCAATGTCATCAACCCCCTGCTTCTCAACTGGCTCCAATTCCTCGGGTGTTTGTTCACACTCACCCTCCCCTTCGGTGGTGGTGATGCCCTCATCTGGGGACTCGGCAGGACCTTTGAAGACGTAGGCTTCGACTGGCTCAGTTTCCTTCAGTTTCTCTTGGTCTTCGATTAGCTCCAGCTGAGGCTTAATGTCCTTTGTCACATCAACCTCTTCAGCCTTTAACTCTTCAAAGTCCTTGGTTAGATCCTCAGGAGATGACATAAGTGACCTCTCAGCTTCGAGTTCTTTGGCAGGGCCAGTGGCCGCTATTCCAGCTGCTGCCACTGTGGCAGCTGCGGTGGCAACAGCGCCGACAGCTGCAGCTGCAATTTCTGTGGTCTTGCCTTCCTTCTTAATGACTTTAATTTTTCCCTTCTCCTTTGGCTTTCCAGCAGCAACGGAATCTTTCTTGACAGGCTCTTCCTTCTTGGCTACTTTTGGTTTTAGTGCAGCTGGTTTTTTTGCTTCAGATAGAGGAGTAGATGATTTCTTTGAGTCTTTGGGGAGTTTCTTAATTTCTTTTTTGGGTTCCTTTTCTTCCTTTTTAATTTCCTTCTTTTCTTCCTTCTTAACTTCCTTCTTAACTTCCTTCAGTGGTGTTTCTTTCTTAACCTCTTTCTTGGGTTCTTTTTTCTCTTCTTTCTTGATTTCTTTTTTGACCTCCTTTTTCACCTCTTCCTTTTTTGGTTTTTCCTCCTTCTTGACAGGTGTTTTGTCCTCCTTTTTAGCCACTTCTTTCTTTGGCTTTTCTTTCTCCTCTTTCTTTTCTTCAGATTTTACCTTTGTTTCCTTTTTCACTGTCTTCTCCTTGGTGACTTTGGGTTTGACATCTGTGGCTTGCTTTTCGGCCACCTCGGCTTTCACTGGAGATGGCTCATCTTTGCTGGGTGCCTCCTTTTCAGTCACAGGAGGCTTGGTCTCTGTTTTTACTGGCTTGTCTTTTTTCACTGTTACCTTTTCTTTGCTTTCAACTTTGGGTGGCTTTTCCACGTGATTAGCTTTTGTGACATCAGGGGTTTCTTCTTTAGACTCCTTGCGCACAGATTTGCTAGGAAGCGGTTTTGTGGCTGGCTTCAGGCTTTCTCGGCTATCAGCCCTCTGTTTCAGTTTTACTTGTTTCACGGCAGAAGTAGGCACCTGGCCAGTGAGATCCTTTTGGGTGGCCAGCGGCTGCTTCAGGAAGTCTAAATGTTTGAGCTTTTCCAGCCCTTCCAGGATGTTATATTGGGTGCTGTTTCCAGGAAACAGGACGCGGATGATCTTCTCTGCAGGGTTTGCTGGATGCCACACAATCAGAGATGAGACTGAAGTTAAATAGGTAATTGGGATATCTACTTCTTGACCATTAGGCAGGATTAGTTCAGCCTTGTCTTTGCTGGTGCCAGTCCACTGCTGCATAAAATACTGCATTTCCTTGCTGCTCTTGACTGGATTAAGTACGTACATCTCAAGTTTACCCACTCCCATTTTTTGGAAAAGAATGACAGGATCAATGGTATTGCCTACACTTCTAAACAGAGGTTCTGGTTTCATGGACAACTTGCTTAGGTACTGGAGAGTGAAGCAAGCTTCTTCTAAGCTTCTCTTCATCTTGACATTTGGTTCTGGGTTTTTCAGATTTTCAGGTACATTGAGAAATACAACTCCTAAGTCAGGGGAGATGAGGTTTTTCATCCAGTCACTATTTGTGGTGGAGCCCTGGGACTGTTCTTCCTCGAGCTCTGCAATTTTACGCTGTAGCATGCTATTTATTCCAGGCAAGTTGTCATCCCCAATGTGGGTGAGCAGGATGGAGTCCACTCGGTCCAAGTGTCGGATAAGCTTCCAGAAGCAGGATTTTCTCTCTGATCCTCCATTGATGAGCATATTGAATCCGTTCACTGCAAACAAGGCAGAATCGCCCCTCCCTCCTGGGAAAATGTAACAGCAGGGCTTGGAGAGCTTTAGAAATCCCCCTGATGTGGGAGGTTCCAGGATGTCAAAGGGAGATGGGACTTCTACTGATTCTGAGAGATACTCAGTAAACTCAGAAAGTCCTTCCATTTCTGGCAATATAGAAGCTGAATTGAGTTTAATATTGATGAAGTCTTGGAGATTGTGTCTGTCAAGATTGGAGTTCTTCCAGTCCCCTTCTTCGGGACAGAACAGGGTTAAGCTGGCTTTGTTGGCAGGGTGGGTAGTACTCAGTAACTCCCCAATCTGGGTTTAAAGAAGAAAGGAAGAAAGAAAGAAAAGGTTTAAGTGACTGCCATCACTGATCCACCATCTCCATCTGTCACCATGCATTACAGGACCACTGGATGCACAGAGGGTCAGTTTTAGAGACACACTTGCTTAGTGATGCTGGTTGTTTAAATGCTAAATTATTTCCACACTAGAGGTGAACAGCCTCTGTCCTGAGCCCTCCTCTTCCTCCCTCTGCCACAACCAGGACCCCATCACCATCCGTTCCTGCCCAGCAGGGGAACTCCAGAACTCTGTTCCAGTTCTAAGACGAGTGATCATCTGGACGATAGAAGCTTCTGCCACAGTGGTTATGAAATATTTTGAATATCACCCCTGGGGACTTGCCATACAAAGATGCCCTTTAAAAACGTTAAACTATCACAGGGGAAGGCTATGTGATTCATTTCACCACTGATATAAAATGTTTTCTTTTAATCCACTGGGCTTGGCAAAAAAAAGGCCTGATTGGACATACAAAAGAAACTTGGATAAAAGTCCACTTGTGGTTGCCTCCTTTTAGAATTTGGTAGGTATAAACGAAAAAAGTTTGGCAACAGAGTGAGACTCTGTCTCAAAAAAGAAAAAAGAAAAAAGTTTAGAGGATTTGTTCCCTGATGGGAGACAAGAAGTTACAGATTGCCCATGACTACAAAAAATGACTGGTTTCTGGCATCACTGTACACTACTTAAAACATGAGTGGTTCATCCAGCAGGTTCTCTGAAGCTGTGATGATTAAAGTGGTTGGGTAATTATACAAGCCAGTGGCCAAATTCATTCCCCATTTGCTGATGTTTAAATCCAAGGGAACCACTCTGCTCTCCTACTGCTCCCATTCTTTTCAGGCACGTTGGGTATGAGTGACTAAGATCAAATTTGGCTCAAATGGGTTTCAACACATTGTTTAGTACTTCCCAAGGATGGAAACATGGAAAAGCCAATCTGGACCAAAACAAAGACTGTGGTTTAACAGAACATTACTTTCTTTCTCATTCTGTATTATGGTCCTATGTTTCATGTTCTTAGTCTAGCAAAGAGTGAGGAGAATCATGCCATAAATTCCAATCTTCTTTATATCAGGAAAGCTCAAAATCAGCTCAGAGTTTCACATACCAAGGGCTCTGTGGACTGAATGGCAAAAGATGACAGGACAAAGCAAAGTTGCATTTGGTCCAGGCATTCTTGAGCCAGCAGGTCTGCACTGCCTTCCAGTATTAGATTACTTTTCTTTGTCTCATATAACCTCCTGAATGTTAACATTCAGAAGTGACTATTATGTATGTGTATAAGGGTAATTTATAGAATCTGAATTTTCCTACACTAGATTGCAGCAAAATAGTCATTTTTATTTTATTAGCCTATTAGTCCTAAGCATAACATTTTACGAAAAGGGTCACAAAATAGCAAAATGACAAAACTTTGCTGTTTTTCTCTAACATAGCTTTATAATCTCCTATAAAAAGGATATAAGAATTAAGTCTTATTTTGGAATCTAAGAAAACTGAAAAAGCAAATGATAACCATCCTTAGGAGAAATTTTTGCTCAAATTATTTGCTGGCCAAAGCCAACATGAGCACCAAATGTGGCTTCTTGTCCAATAATTAGCATAGACCCTCATCACCATCACTATTCTCCATCCTAATCTTCACACAGAGCCCATGCAAACTGCGTATGTTTTGTATTACATTTTAGGTGGCAAATCCAGACAACTCAAAGTGATGAATCTTTACTAGTAAAATTTCAAAGTTAAGTTTAGTCCATTTTAATTTTTGAAATTCTGCCCCGGCTGAAGCATGGCAGCCAAGGGTATAATAGCGCTGTGTGTAGGGGGTATTCCATCACTAGCTCTTTTTATGTGAAGTGTGTAATTGCCAAGTTCAAGGAGAAGGTAAAAAGACTTGAGGATTATCGCCCTACTCTCCGTCTTTTCACCCCTACCCAGAGAGTTTCTATGAACTATAGGAAATAACCCCAAAACAGAATTCTAAGGAAGTCAGAGGTCAAGAAAGACAGCCAAGAAAGGTTGGTGAATGGAGAACTATGATGTCCACGGCAAAGCAGAAAAGAGAGAGGGCACTGCTGGACAGGTCTTTCCAGAGAGGGGAAATCTGGTCCTGCTGGAGAAACAGCAGCATATGGGGCATGGCGAGACGAGAATGCAGAGATGGGCTGGAGAGCACCAGCTATGAAGGAGATGGATGGAAAGGGGCAGGGAGGAGGAAGAGGAACAACTCCTACATCCTTGGGGCTGCACAACGGAATGAAGCCCTGAGTGTCCCCATAGCCTCCTCAAGACCTGTGGGTTAAAAAGCACACTAGACAGTCAATGCCTCAAGGGTAAAAACGGGGTCTTAAGAGCTCCTAGCCCATGGTGGCTCGCGATCAATGCTCATTCAACGAGTGGAGGAGAACGAGAGGGAAGACCCAGCAATGTTAGCAGTAGCAAGGAAACGTGACCAGTTCTTAGACTTGGAAGCTGAGGCTTCCTCTAAACAAACTGGGAACTCATCATCACAGTAAATGGTAACTATTTTACTCACTATACTAAATGCTTCTGGATAGCGGGAAGCACACCTTATCTTGTGTCTCAATTATCTTTGTTTCCCCAATACATAATAAGGCTCAATAGATGCTCATTGAATTGTGCCAAACTTGGACGATTGAACACATGCCGTCTTCCTGGAGTGGGCACTTGAGATGTGACCCAAGTCCGCTGATACTTATCAAACACTGAGTGCCACCCTGGTTCTTACAAAGATGGATGACAGACATGACTGGGAGAAACACTGCTTCGGGGCAAAGATAATCTTTTTTGTAAATTACTTTTTCTAATTAAATGCAGGCATACTGGAAGAGGAAGGAAGGTATAGGAAATAAATGGCTTTACTGCAGATGATATTAATGAAACAAGATTTAAGTTTCTAAACCATGGACAACTAACTACATTTCCTTTTTGATTAAGTTACTTGCTTGGCTAATGAGGAAATGCAGTAGACCTTGTATCTCTGGGCTTTAGTAAGACATTTAATTGTGTGATAGCAGAATTGGATGGATTTCTGGCCAGCCACATAAATAGTGCTGCTTAGTGTCAACCTGGAGGGAGGTCTGTGGTGGGCTGCCTCAAGGCTCATTTTCTGTCCTGTTAAGTATTCACTTGGATGAAAATGGTGAACACATGCTTATCAAATCTGTGAATGGCATGAAAATGGGAGATATAGCAAAATGTGGGTTGGCAGAATTAAGGTATTTATAAAAGCTCTTGACATTGGGATGATGACGCCTAAGTCAACTCTAACAGGATGGCATTCTAAAGTGATAAATGTAAAGTTCAATAAACCAGCAGGGTAAAGTAAAGGATTGGGGGATGTGGCTTAACAATGATACCCATGGGTAAGACACCAGGATTTTATTTAATAGTTGACAGTCAAATGAATTTATCATGAAGCTAAAGAAGCTTAAACTTCAAGGCCCCTTGCTGGCCTGGTCCCCTACCAAAATCCTGGACTTAACTGTGTATTAATAATTGTGTTTTTCTCTTAAAGGGAGCCCCCAAATTATGTAAATTGCAGAGCCCCTCAAAGCCTGCATTCCTTCCCTGTTGACATTTAGTTGTGCGTGGTGATGTACTTGTGCATGGTCAAAAGCTACTTTTAGACTTCTTTAACAGAAGATTGTATTGGGAACTACGGAAGCCACTGACTCTCACAATCCTAACCTGGTCAATGACTCTTGGAATAGAGTGTACAGTTTGAGTCACAACACTTTGTGGAAACAAGTCTCCCTTGCTGGCTCCTTCACCGCGGCCTTATTGGCCTCTAAATGCTTGATCTGGGTCCTTTTCTCTTCTTAATACACTTCTCTGTCTGGATCACTTCACCTGTCTTCTGGGCTTTACATACCTCTGATACGCTAATGGATTCCAAATTAATATCTCCAGCCCAATTCTGAGTTCCCTGAGTTCTGAACTGATATATCCAACTGTCTGGGAACTCCTACGCTCTAAAACATGACCAGGGCTGAATGTTTGAATTCCCCCAAACCCATCCCCATATCCCCTTCTTGACAGAGGAACAGGTTTGAAGGACAATGACTAGGGATCCTAAGGAACGTTTAATATCTTATGAAGAACTGTGGGTAAAACTGATGATTAATCTGGAGGGGAAAAAAAATTGGCAGCATTGGTGAAGAGTGTCTAAGGCACCGTAGGTGGAAAAGGGATCACATTCCTTCCTTAAAGATACAACGAGACAAATAAGGAAAAACTTTCTAACAGAGAGACTGAAAAATGCCCCCAGGAGATGATTTCACCATCCCTGGACTTCAGGGAGGGATGATGGGGTTAGCCAGGCAATCGTCCTAACTGTAAGTTCTGGTTTTGTGGTTATATTTCCAGTGATTAAGACTCCAAAAACCTGAAGCTCAAAGTACACTGAAAGTTTTATTTTTCAGTCCATTTATTTTTAGCTATTCTTATAAAAAAATTTTTTTTTTTTCTCAAATTGTGTTTCTGGTTTCTCTGGAGTTAACTAGTATGTTTCAAGGACTGGATAAAAGGAGCAGAACTGGACACCAAATGGCCTTGAAGGTCCTTTTTGCTACCGAGTCATTCTGTACTCAACCCTTTTTCAAGGCAACAATGGACAATCATAGCTCCAAAAGGCTGATAACTCCTGATCTCGTCCACCGATTTTCGATCCACTTTTGCCGTGACTTCCTTTCTTCAAAGTCCGCAATGTAAAGGAGATAAAGACCGAGTTGCTTTGGTTGGGGCAGGAGGAAGAGAGTGAATTCTACCGGATATCGTCCCTCTTCCACCACCTTCCCCCCAGCACTCCGACACCACTGATCTAGTCTGTTGGGGAAAACCCTAGAGATCTTTTTCAACGTGGATTGAGTATTACTTTCTTCAAAGTATCAGCACGGGGGCTGTGGAGGCAGCAGAAGAGAATACGACACAACCTCTGGCCTTAATGATACCTGCCTGAGTGTGATGAAGATGTGTGTCCTTCAGAACCCGCCCCAGTGGTTACAAACCCTGGGGAACCTGCCCTGCCACAGAATCCACAGAACTCAAATTCTTCAGTTAAGCCTATTTCTTTTTCTTCTATAATTAGTGGCAAAATCTGACATGTGTAGTCCATTGTGCTAAAATTTTATTTCTGTAGTCTAGTAAAAATCACTTAAATAGCAATATTTAAAAAGCAGGGGGAGCAGGTATTATTTAGGGTCCAGATGGACAAATTGTGATACCTCCATATTTAAAATCTTGTTAATGACAAACATTTTTCTTTACGTATTTCTTTTGGTTTTATAGTAAAAAAGATAAACCAGTGATTTGGGTAGAAACCAACTGCAGAACTGCGCAGGAAAGCCGAAAGCTACCCATGTGCACATCAATGAGCCTACAGGCAAAGCACTTAACTGCTCACTCACCAAGTCACTGGGCCACTTCCAGGCCTCTGCAGCTCTCTCCCTTCCCCAAGGCAAGGCGTAATAGTGTGTGTGACCTCTGAGCTACTAGACAAATGCCCACTGCCTCCAGGTACAACAGGCACATGGGGACACAATTGTGCAAAAGATTCTGACATTACAGTGATCACACGCCAATTTCAGGGCAGTAAGCAGATTGAGAATTGTAGCTCTAGCTTTGGAATTTCAATGCAGTTGAACAATGATTTACTGCGCCTTTACAACCTGCAGCTGCAATGGATACCAAGATGAACGCTACATGGAGCCTAAACTCTAGCTGTCTTGGAAGAAGACAGGCCGAAGCTTCCATGTTGAAGTGGTAAAGATGCACCAACCGTCAGAAAGCCCTGAAGCCTCTGAGAAAGGAGCTAGCTGCCTGCCCGGGGGTCCCTTTGTCCCTGTGGGGAGCCAGTGCTATGTGCTAGATGCAGATGACACCACACCTTCTGAGCACCTTTTCGGTTTTGTATTCCCCCCTCCCCAGTGGATGGAGAGTGAAAATCACCATGTTATTGGACCAGTGTTTTCACAGACACCCCCAGGTGAGCCAAATGAAGTTGGGCGGTCTGCTCACAGCTCTTGCCAGTGATGAAAGGTACACAGAAACCTCTCTGTGAACCACAGGGCTAAGGAAGACTAAATGCAGAGAGACACATGGCCCTTTGCGGTCCACATGAGACACAGCAGCCGCCATCTCAGGAAGGCAGTTTTAAACAGACGTGGTAACTCTTCTTTTCAGTACATCCTGCAGCCCCTCCATTTAGAAACCTGCTATCAGCCACAGGCATGCCCCAACCTGCCAGGATAAGGTCTCAAGCAGAAATAAATAAATTAAAATGTTTCATCTGATTTCACCAAATACCACTAACTTCATATAGTTCTCAATACTTCACGTATCATCTTTGAATGAGATATATTCATTGGAAACATTAACGATCCAGCTTCAGTCCGGTTACTTTAACCATCTTTTTCTTGGGTCGTTGATGAGCCCTATTTCCTTTTCTAGAGCCCTCTGTTCAAACAACCCAAGTTCAAGCATTAGGACTAGGCATTAAAAATAAGAGAAATCTAAATAATTAGGCTTGGAAAAGAAGGTACAAGTCCTGAAAGAGGCAGTTAAATCCTACCAAAAGCGCAAGAGATCTTTGGAGTATTCTTTCAGAAAACAGGAAGCGTGGTTTTTCATTTGTGCTCTAACATTTCAAGTTTCTCCATCACTTTTGCCATCTATAAAATGTTGACTAGTTCAACTCCTCCCATCTACCTCTCAGGCACATTAAGAATGATTCCAATTAATTATAGATGAGTGCTCTAAATTCTTTGGCAATGAGCCGCAGCACTGAAGTATTTGGGATCACGCAGTTTTTCTTGTTTCAAAGGAGCCGTGACATTCCTCCCCTTCTTCTTCAATCTCCCCCAGTGCTTTCAAAGAGCAGGGCAGCCTAAGGCTACAATCACCAAGCAACTGGAAGCTCAGACATTCCCAGACAGAAACCTACCTCTTGATCGGTGAAAATCTCTATGAAGTTCTGGAAGGAGAAAGAGCCGGATTGGAGAATGAGCTCTCCGGTATTTTCAAAGCACTGCCCGGTCAGCACGAGCAGCTTGTGTCGGGCGGCATCAGTGATCATTAATCGCACCTGAAACAAAGCACAGAGCATAGCACCTGAGCCATGGGCAGTGCTGCCACCCCGCCTTCAGAACAGGGCTAGCCCTTGGAGGCAATGAAGTTTATCGCCAACAAAAAGCATTCATTCCCTGAGTCGAATCTCCCCTGGGGACAGGAGAGGCGGGGGGAAGGACTGGACAGAGCCCTAGCTGTAGAAATCACCCACAAAACCAGTTAAGTGTGGTTATCAGTTCGCCCATGAATGTCATTTTCAAAGTTTTGCTACAACCAAGACAGTAGCAGTAGCTGACTTTCTCCTCCTAGTTTTCCCCTCTTCCCCAAAGCAGTCTTCACAGCTGGCAATCATTTGTTCCACAGCTGTTCAGAAGTGTCTGCTAGCAGCATGTAGTCTGTGACACCAGGAAAGACTTGCGAATATCTCACGGGCTGAGTCACCATGTACATCCAGGTCCCCAACTGCCGCTCAGGAAGGATAGGGTTCCAACTAGGGTCCCCCAGGGGCCCCCCATCCAGGATCCCTGTCCTTCCAAACCATGCAGCAAGCACACAGCTCCAAGTGCAGTCTTCAACAGAATCGGCAAGGTGCTTGACACTGAACACAAAGAAAAGGCTACCCCTGAATAGCAATCTTTGAAACAGAATTGCAAATGGTTTGCACTAAAGAACTCTCTGTGAACTTTAAATGGCAGGAAGCCAGCTGTCCTTCAGCAGAAACACCGCTCTGAGCACCAAGGTATTTGCTCTGAGCCCAATCCGTGAATGTTCAGTGCACGTTACATGCCAAGCATCATGTTAGGCACTTAGGGGAGGACACAAAAGTAAACAGGACATGACCCCTTGCCCAAGGACCCCACAGTCTAATTACGGAGAAACACATGTACCTAAGGAATTGTTTCAGCCCCATCTGACCCACAGGCGAGCCTGGATTCCCTAAAAAAAATTCCTTATTTTTCCTTTTTCATTTTTCACAGCTGTTCCAGGCAGTCTGTCTGGACATATATTAATTCTCCAGCTTTTTTCAAGTCGTAATTACTTCCTGATTCTGTTAGTCACAGAGAGACTGCTATTCATCGCATCACTTTCCTCGACCTGGCACCTTAGCGGATTGTCAAAGAGGTCCTGCTGACCTGAAGCAGGCAGGCGTAGGTCAGAACAGATTATGCCAAAAAGTGGAAGCAACACAAGAGGTCATCAACTGAGGAATGGATACGCAGATGTGGTCTAGCATTATCCAGCCACAAAAAGGAATGCAGCACTGATACATGCTACAACATGGATGAACCCTGACAACATTCTGCTAAGTAAAATATGCCAGACACAAAAGACCACATATTGTATGATTCCATTTATATGAAGTGTCCAGAATAGGCAAATCTATAGACAGAAAAGTAGATTAGTGGTTGGCAGAAGGAGGAATGGGGAGTGACTCCTAGTGGGTTCAGGGTTTTTAGCGGGGAATGAACATGTTCTGGAATTAGATAGCTGCACAATTTTGTAAATATACTAAAAAACGCTGAATTGTACACTTTAAAAGAATGGATTTTATGGTACGTGAATTATATGTCAATTTACAAAAACAGGATGCGGTCTCAGAGATGCTCAAAGTGTGGGTAGAAGAGACGCTACAGATAATGGAGGCTCCCAGGGACTTTGGCTACTTAAAGTCCAAGAGGCAATTCAATCTCAAAAGTGCTCAACTATAATATTAAAGTGTAAAGTGGAGCTATAGCAGCTCCTCTGGCCTGGTTGGTCAGGCATTCTCGGCTTCAGCCAAGTTCTTTATGTCTCAGTGGGCTCTGAAATACCCAGTTACTCTCTGTAGCCACAATTTCATATGGTATTAATAATAGTATTAATATTTGCACAGAGGTGCAAACTGAGACAAAGACAGTGACTAACTTGCTCGAGGCCACCAGCTAGTAAGTGGCAGACAAGGGATTATGGACCTAGGCGGTCTGGTGTCAGTCCATGCTCCTGACAACTACGCTGCCCTGCCTTTCAAGGGTATGCGGGACAGCTCTGCACGGGGCTCGCATCTGAGATGCCATTCTTCTCCAAGTCTGTCCTGGATGTCTGTCCTGAGGTCTTGCAGTCTACTTCCCCTGCTATATCCCCACCAGACTCCATCCCAGCAAACACTTCCCCATATATACCCCAAATTCTATATCCCCTTGCCTTGACAAAATATTACAGTCCCAGCTAGCATCTTCCACATTGTCCTTACCAGGAGGGGCAGCCTGGGGTGGTACCAATGCAGAGAACCAGCCACTGCCTGGGAGTTAAGGAAGATCCCCAGACCCAGGACCTCTCTCTCTTGAGTCCGTCTCCCGCCCCGCCTGCCCAGCCCCTCTAATCAGCTGGGTCTGTGTCCAGCATGCGAGGCCCTGCCCCGTACCATGCAGAGCCAAACGCTCACCTCAGTGCTGACTGCTTCATCGGAAGGGTTGATCAGGACCACTGTTTCTAAAACGTCACTTCGGTGATGAAGGATCTTTTGTCCTGCAGGCACAAAAACACACACAAAAGAGGAGACCTTCAGCTTTTCCAGATGAAATCCGCCTGCCTGCTTCTAGGATAGCAGAAGAATTTCTGCCTCCTACGATGTGGCACTGCGATTCTCTACACCATCTTGGGAAACACAATTGGTGCTACCGAACAAGAGGGTGCGGACAGACACCACCAGGTTCCTCGGGAGCTGGGTACGTGTGGTCCGGGGCTGCTCGCGCTCCCAGGCAGCCTCCGCGCGGTAATGGCGGTTTTCATCTGAGACAGGGGCGGGTGCCAGGAAAACTCAACTGGGCTCTTGACATTTCCTTTCTCATGGTAATTGGGGATGTTTCTCCGTATCAGCCTTTCTTCTGGTGAGAACTGTGCTGAGATTAATTAGGAGCCTTATTGTGAAGTGAATGACATCCAGAAACCCCGGCTAACAATTAGCCCAACCACCAGAATGGCTGTCTGAGGCAGGCTACAGTCTGTTGGAGTATTCATTAATTAATTCGCTTGCTCATTGAAAACTGGAGAAACTGTGAGGAAATGAAGTGGAGAACAACCCTCCTGCAGGACGGGGTGGCCAAATTGCCCCCTAAAAACAAGCCAAGTAGATGGAGAGCACAGCAAGGTGTTGTGTGGGATGAGGGGCCTATCTGAGGAGGGCTGAGACCTGCAGGGCCTGGTGCCGCAGCCCTGACTTCCCACACCTTACAGATCCCAGCTCAGTCCAGCCCAACTGGACTGAGGCCTGGGACGACCTTCTACCAGACTCTCCCTCCCTGGACAGTGACATGAAATTCATCAGGCAGATGTGTGGCCAGAGCTGGTGACACATGCTCTGCCAGCTGACAAGGGACAGAGAAGAGGGGTGTTCCCTCAGAAAAGTGGGAGGGAGACACGTGGTTGGAAGGGTAAACCACAACATGTCTGCTGTTTGGAAGAACAATGACACTCAGGCGACAGGAGGAAACAAAATAGAGTCTGAGGGAGACAGACACCAACGGAGAGAAATACAAGTGGACAGAATAACCAAAAAGCAACTGTTTTCCAGAAAAATAGTCCAGCAATTCTTCAAAAAGCTAAAATAGAATGACGGTATGACCCAGCAATTCTGCTCCTAGGTGGAATTGAAAGCAGGAGCTTGAACAGATACTACTATGTCAATGCTAACTGCAGCATTAGTCACAAAAGCCAAAAAGCGAGACGACCCAAATGCCCACCTATGTGAGATTAGGTAAAACGTGGTATATCCATACAGTGGTATATTACTAAGCCATAAAACAGAATGAAGCTCTGATAATGCCACAACCTAATGGAAGGACCTAGAAAATATTATGCTAAATGAAATAAGTCAGACACAAAAGGATAAATATGGTATGATTATACTTATATGAAATATCTAGAATAGGCAAATTCATAGACTCAGAGAGTGGATTAGAGGTTATAGGAGTAAGGGAGGGAGACTGGGGAGTTACTGCTTAATGGGTACAGTTTCTGTTTGGGGTGATGATAACGTTTTTAAAATAGAGGTGACAGTTGCACAACCTTGTGAATGCAATTAACGACACTGAACTGTATGTTTAAAATTAGTTAAATTGGCAAATTTTATGTTTTTTATATATATTAATATATACGTTAATATATATTTAAAAAGCAATAAGGTAATATATCAAAAACATTTACTGGTACACTTTAAGTGAGTGAATTGTATGGTGTGCAAATTATATCTCAATAAACCAGTTAGAAAATTAAAAAAGGAAGCAATCCAGAGCACACAGCTTAGCTAGAGTCTTTTTTCCTTTCTATCATCAAGGACCAAAAGCACTACAGAAACAGCAACATGTTGAAATACTTACCCCCATGGCCATTATCAAGCCCATTCTCCTCCACCATCTTACTCTTCCTAACAGCTCATATTTACCAATAAGCCCCACATCACACATAAAAGAAGCCCAAGCTAATTATGGTGTCAGGCACTGTTTGTTCTAAGACTTCATATACATGACTTCGTTTATCCCTAGAAGAGCTCTATGACATAGGTACTGCGATTTTCTCATCAGGGACAGTGAGTCTATAGAAGAGAATTAATTAGCCCAGGGTCACATGACGAGTAAGTGGTTGAGCCAGGATTTGGACCCAGGTCGCCTAGCTCTAGAGCCCTTCCATTTCACTGCTCCATGGTGCTAGTTACTGGAACCAGGATTTGGGAATCCCTAGGCACATTACATGCCAAGGGGGAGCTATGGAAAAGTCCAAAGGAATAAACCAGAAATACGCTTAAAGAAGTGAGAAGCCAGAAAGCAATAGAAGAATATCGGCCAAAAAAAGACAAAGGTAGCAGAATACCCACAAAAAAGAAGGTAAAATTAAGAGAAAGCATGTGACATCTTATTTCAAACACTTAAAAATGAAGAAACAGAACAATGTCACACAGTCCGAGCAGGCAAAGAACTGAGGTTTAAGAAGAATAAACCATAGGAAAGAAAGTTCATTTATTATAAATGCTAAATATTGTAATTTGTTGGACATTGCTTTTTGGGGCTTTTTAGTTCGTTTGCTTTTGAGACAGGGTCTCCCTCTGTCTCTCGGGCTAGAATGCAGTGGCGTCATCACAGCTCACTGCAACCCCCACTCCTGGCCTCAAGCCATCCTCCCGCCTCAGCCTCCCGGAGTGCTAGGATTACAGGTGTGAGCCACCGTGCCTCGGCCTGCTTTTGGCTTTTTGGTTGTTTTTGACGACAATGTGCATTTAAAGCTAAAGCAAAAGAAAATCAAATCGAACAAGCAAACGATAAAATGAAAATCGGCAAAACACATAAAACCATAAGGACCTCTTTCTAGGTCTTTCCGTCAGTGACCTCCTTGAAACAGAGTTCAGGAACTTCAAAGGCACTAAGTTGAGGCAAAATTAAGCAAAAGCTTAAGACCAAGAAGTGAATAGTCATTGCCTTGGTCATACTTTTGATGTGAGCACCCAAAGCGTCAGGCAGCACAACGTCCAGGTATGACTACCACCCTGACTATATTCTGTAGGAAGCCACAGCTGCAGAGTTGAGCAAGGTACATAGAAGAGCCCCCTCCTCAAGAGATGGCAACGAAATCAGAGCCCCTTTCTTTCCTAACTGCTCCTACACGATGCCCCCCAGCCCTGCTATCTGCACCCTTCAATACGCACCTCCAAGCAACAGCAGCCCTGCACAGCCCACCCCCTGCCCACACGTCCTGCCCCTCCCCAGACACACAGCAAGGTCTCCTGCTACCCGGGCACTCCCTGGCAGGGGGCTTCTTACCATCCGCCAGGAGGTCCTTTCCTCTTTGGCTTCATCACTTGCAAACAGAACAAATGCCATGTGACAGCTGCTGTTTACCTCCACTCCTCCCAAATCAATTTTCAGACCAGTTTGTCCAGGAACTCAACTAACGATGTTCTTTTTGTCCATCTTTGGAAATGCTGGGAGGAATGGCGCAGACATGCACCAAGATGCCATGGCTGCTCCTTCAACAAAAGCCTTTTTATAGGATTGGATTTGAATGAAGGAGGGGATTTAAAGGGAGAGAGAGAAGCTTCTAGCTCGGCAGGACTGTTGGCCAGATTCTTCCCCGAGACGACGTAACCAGGGGCTGGGCCACCCCAGCATCTGGCCAAGCCCGGGCCTCAGCCCCGGCATCCCCGAGGGGGCGGGCAGGCGGCTCTCTGCTGGGACGCTCATGCAGTTGCATATTTGGGGAATGCTTCACACTGGGAAGTGGGCCAGCCATTCTGAAGGAGAGGCCACCACCCTCGGCTGCAAAGGTCTCATTCAGTTGCTTCAGAAAAGAAGTTCCCAGGAAAGAATGGCAACCGGGTCCCAGCCTCTCTCTCCCCACCACTGCGGCCTGCAGTCTCCACTCCACACCTCACAGGGAAACCGTGAGGCCGCCCCGTGAATTGTTAACCTCGGCCGTGGTCTGAGGGAAGCAGAAGCGGGGGCTGGGTGGATGACTGTGTCACCATTGCTTCGATAAGAAAGTCTTTGAGGGCTGCTCCACAAAGCTCAGGGTGAATGTGAAGGCCGACCCGGGTGGGGGCTGGGGGGGAGCGGAGAAGACTGTTGTGTGACAAAAAGGGGTCTGCTCCACCTCAGAATCCAAAGAGGACGGTCTGGGGACCCTGGAAGCAGCAGGGGCCTTGCAGACAATGAGACTTTTGTTTGTGCTCACCCAAAGCTGTGTTCGGGACTCAAAAAGAAGCCTGCGTATTTCAATTATTGCTGGGATTTCTTTTTCCCTTTTTGAAAATCTGACAGATTAACTGAATCTATATGTTTTATAAGATTGGGCTGTTTTAGTGGTTTATGTTTTACTAAATCCAGGTGATT
>RJWJ010015595.1:0-35913 GCA_004363605.1 Indri indri
AAAAAAAAAAAAAAAAAAGAACTCAAAGCCCCCACCGATGAGGTCACTTTCAATCCTGGTCAAAACTGAGAAGCGAGGGATGACTCTACTTGGATCTCCCTTGCCCCACTCCAATACAGTAAATTAATCTCTCCAGTGAAAACGATTCTCAATGTACTTCATTTATCCTAAACAGAAAATGGCTTTGTAGCTAAAATGTTATTAGAAGTTGCTAGTTTTCTACTTCTAACACTACTATATTGCTAGACTCCTACCACTACTCCTACTGCTACTTCTACTACTAGTACTGCAGCCAACATGTAGTTAGTGGCATGTATACAAAGGGAGCCCAATATCTGAGAGTGGGATACATAGATGGATACATACATATGTATCACACTTACAAATATATATATATAAAATCTGTATGTACATAACAAACATTATCTTCTACTTCCACTTTCTAAGAAAGTACCAATAAGATAATCATAAAAACTAGTAACAGCATAATTACTTACAGAGTATATTTATTACATTATTTGCAGTAATATTCCATGAAGTAGACAGTGCTTTTACAAGGTACATAAGGAAATAGAATGGCCATGTCCAAAAATAGAACCAACATATTCCGACTTAACGTCTACTTCTCTTTTTCTATTCTAACTGATCCCCTCACTGAAGAGACCTCCTTTACGAAGTGGGGAGGAATTAAGGAGATGATATACCTTCCCCCTACTAAATCCCTGTGAAAGTGTAAACTCAAACACTTTAAAATATCCTCTTTATCCCCTATTCTAAAATGGCAAAAACAAATGTCAGCCTTAGAATTGTGTTTCATAACATATTTTTGGCCCTAGATAATAAAACAAGATTAATAGACATGATACATAAGAAACTCTACTTTAAGTGCAGGGAGAGAAAAAAGATCAAGTGGAACGATATATTATATAAAGAAACACACCCACACATTATATGAAAACTTGATGTGTGATAGAGGGGAAGTTAGAAAGCAGCGGGAAAAAGATGCATGTTGCCAGGCCAATTGGTCATACGGCCAAAAAAACTAAAACTTGTTTCCTACCTTATACCATACAAAAATGAAATATAGGTACAGCTAAAACAAAAGTAAAAAGCAAAGTTACCCAGCATTTAACAAAAAATAGAAAAGAATGCTATATACATATGGCCAGGAAATTATTTTCTCTTCAAACAAAACAAAATGTAAAAATTAGAAAAAAGATAAATATATTTTACTGTATTAAAAGTAAAAACATCAGTGCATTTGAAGGTAGTGAAGAAGATAAACTACCACTTAGAAGAATATATCTGCAACTACATTATCAACAAAAAGTTAGCATTCAGCACATACCATTATCTTCTCCAAACCTATGACAAATAGACGATTATTCCAATAGGAAAATGGGCAAATCATTAAGAACAAGGACTACCTATATGAGGAAACTCAAATAAACCAAAGAAATAAAAACATGCTCAACCCCATTAGTAATCAGATCAATGTTAGTTATATCCTGAAGCATAATTTAATATCCATCAGGTGGCAGAAATTAAATACATGTTGAGAAGATATAGAGAAAAGGATGCCTCATACTATGATAGTGATATTGTATATGTTAGCTTAAGTTCCTTGGAGAGCGATTTTACAATATTTAGTAAAGTTTATATTAAGGATGTGCATACTCTTTGATTAAATAATTCTACAACTTCATGTATATGTTAGAGAAACATGGATATATGTACAAAAAGACATGTAGAAGAATATTTACTGCAGCATTGTTTGTAATAGGAAAAGCAATTTGGAATGATTCAAAATATTCAATGATAATTTTTAAATTTGATAATTCAATGATAATAAAAAATGCACATGTATTAACACAGATTCTCTGCTTGGCCAAACTTTAGTCAGGTTTCTTAACCTTCTACTCCCATCTGTGCACTTCTTTGTAAAATCTGGTTTTGACAAAGAATCCGCCCACCCTTGATATCTAATCGCCTTTGATAGCTGATAAAGTTCCTCATCCTCCACCATCCCCTCAGTGATGTCTGGTCATGTTGGCCTGTCTTCAACAGGATCCTGTTAGATTGGTTTAGCCTGAATCCCTCTTACCCCTGATGTTTCCTCTTAGTAATTTTCCATGCACTGACCTCCACCCCGCTCTTTGTCTATAAATTCCCACTTGCCCATGCTGTATTCAGAGTGGAGCCCAATCTCACCCCTACTGCTAAATCTCATTGCTATGGTCCCTATAGCTCCACAATGATCCTGAATAAGGTCTTCCTTATGGTGCTTTATCATATAGCATTGGATACTCTTTTCTGTAACAATTAATGTATCTCTCATATATGCATATAATAGAATGCTAAATAAAAGTTCAAATGATTGAAACAGAACTTTATGTATTAATATGAATAATGTCAAAGATATAATGTTGAATAAATAAAGCAAGTTGCACAAGAATATATACAGTGTATATATGCATTTGTATAAATTTTCAAAATTTATAAACCAATACTATATATTGTGTGTGGATGCATCCTTAGGTAGTAATAGTTTGGATAAATGTATGACAATAAAGAGCACCAAATTCTAAGTGGTCATTATCTCTGAGTACAGAAGAAGCAGATTTTGACTGCGTTCGTAGAGATCTTCAAATGCTTCTGAAATACTTTATTTTTAAAAGATATCTGAGCCAACCATAGCAAAACATTGGGATTTGACAGATCTGGACAGTGGGTAAGTAGTTGTCATTTTGCTATTCTCTGTTTTTTGTATACATGAAACATTGCTTAATATAAAATGAAAGACAGGTTAAAAATGTCATAAAATAAATAGGATTAATATCACAATAAAATAGAATGCTCTTTTATATTATTAAACATTAAAGTATCTAAATTGTACAATGACTGTCCCACTATAAATATTTTATAAAGAAATGCATTGCATAAATTTGAATTACATTAATATTGTTTTATTTTGTTTCTGGGGGAAAAATTCAATTAACTCTGATGTAGGAATGTCAACATGCAAATTAATGATATATTCACGGTTTACATTATTCCAGACAAAACTTACTTGGCATAATGAGCCGTGCCAATCAACATACCATCTATACCCCAAAACCTGTGTTAGAAATAAAAGACTATGAAAAAAATCATAATAGCTCTTATTGGACTAAAGGACAAGTATATGGATCATACTGTGCCGCTAGCCTCTTCTCAACCCCGAATTTGTATTTCACCAGGAACTCCGAATTCTTTTGCTCCCTTTGTGATGTGGATCTCTGTCCCTTGTTCTCAGCTGGTGGCCAACCTGGCCCTTGGTATCACTCATGGGATATCTCAGGGTACCCAGGTATTTTTTTAACTTTTTGAAAATGTTCACAGGTCTTTGAGAAATATGGTCACAGCACTTCAGAAAATAGTTTTTATCTATTTCAACATACAGGTTTGTAGTTTTCACTTTTTCAATTTTAGTTTCATATACTCATTCTATCTACCTCAATATACTGGTTTTTAGTTTTCAGTTTGATTTTTAAGTCATCTACTCCTCTGAGCAGCATTCTATGTATTTTGGTTTCTCTCATTTTACAAACGAGAAAACTGTGGCTCTGCTATATTATGTGACTTGCTGAAGAAATGATGGAATTTTGATTCAAATGCAGAACTTCTAACACTCAATTACCCAGAGATTCTCTTAGATCAGAGTGTCTTCCCTAAAGGGTCAGGGATAATGAACTGCTATATCAATCTGCTTCGACTTTTAGGAGACCCATAAGCCTAACTCACACAATATTAAATATGTAAAGAACCTTAGAAATAATCTATTTTAATTGTCTAGTATTTTCATCCCCTTACTTTTAGATCTTTGCTTTTCTGATCACAAATATCACACCAAGTTTAATTAAATACAGATGTTACATAAACGTAACTTGAAAACAGAAGCCTCTGGAAATTCTACCCATTAGTATTCACCCCTTTAAGTAATTTGATGCACGTAACTACAACATTCTTCCTGATAATATTAACATATTCATCATTAATATTTATCATCTTTACATAGGAATCAAAATATATTAATTGTTTCCTGAGTTGATTTTTTTCACATAACTATCTAGGGCATATTTTGCTTGTCAATATATTACCCACTTCATTCTTTTTAAGGACTGTGTAGTTTTTCTTTATTTAACTTCCATGCATATTAAAATTTTCTCATTGGTTGACATTACAAAGGAAGCTACAACCAGCTTCCTTGTATAATAGCTGTCTCCTCAAGCACTTGTGGGAATGTTTATATAGAATAAAATTTGAGAAATGGTACATATAAATATAACATAATATTTTTAATTTTTATAAATATTGCTAAAATTCCCTCAAGGAAAGACTATCCAGTCCCATTAATATTATGATTTGAAGTAAATTTTAGCGTACTCCAAGTCTTGTGAACTTGAGCACCAAACAATTTTGCAGCTCCAGATCTTCAATTACAAAAGGAGAAAAACAATGTTTGCCAAATCTATTCCATAGCATTGCTACAGAGACCAAATAAAATGTTGTACATGAAAACATTTTGCAAAAGTTTCCATTTCAAGATCCGATCTTTTAATTAAAATAGAGTGCCTGCCTATGATAAAAAGTACCTGCATGTGTGTAAATAATACAAACAAGTTTTAGAATCAAAATTAAATGTCCATTTGACACCAGATGTCCAGTCCCTTTCTGTGAAGGCACAGACATGTTCTGTTTAAACACTGCACGCTCATCTACATCCAATTTGTCTAATGTCATTTTTTATCCCTTCGTCATCCAATGTATATTTATTGAAAATCAGACCTTTCCCTAAGGTTTTAAAATCTTGTCTTCATTTTCCTAATAGCTGTGTCCTTAGGCATAAGTCATATTTTTAAAAATATTTAAAATTTTTTCTTTATTTTTATATATTTTAATGAGTTTGCCATTTTCTTTTTTTGTTTTGGCTTTTCATTAATATTTGGTGAATTTTGATTGCTTTCATCTTTGTAGTGGAGATTACTTATTAGATTAACTGCTGCCCTATTTGTGTAGCCTAATTTGGTGAAGTGCGTCCCTCAGCAGCAGAGCTCCTAGCGATAACTGATTCATCTCAGACATTGCCATCCTCTTTGGGCATATTCTTTTTTCCCTACCATAAGCTTCATCACTCGGCACCTTTACCTGGAAACAGACATTCTAATCATTGCTGATTGGCCCTGCCTGGAGCTCCTACAGACACTGGGTTTCCCTGGGCCCCTCCAAATGCCGGATTCTATCATCTCTAGAAATAAGGCAACCCTGAGGCTGCCCCGACTTCCACAATTGGGTTATCCTGTGTCTTCACCTCCACATTTTCTATGAGATGAAAAGCCACTCAGTATAGACTCTTAAAACAAACTAATAAAAATGAATTGATTTTTGGAGAATTTCATAATGTTCAGGAGGCTGGTACAAATACCTATGTATAAAAAGGGGTGAGAAACTGAAACATCAGAAGAAAATCTAATGCCAGAAACTCATTCTCACATACCGTTAACAGATAATCTAGAAGCTGCAAATTCTCTTTTACTTCAAAATTCTCTTCTGGTTTTCTTTGTCAAATTTGATGGTACAGTGTCAATGAACATATAACACCAATCACTTTAAATTGCATGTCACTTGATGTAGGAATTATCAGTGCTTACCTAAATAATTAATATCTATCCTAAATTATGTTAAGTTACTACATCCAATGATGTACTTTATAAACTTAATTTCCAGTAATAAGATTGCAATTAAATGCTTATTGATTTTGTAATTTTAAGCTAATTTCTAAGAAACATTATTGCACATACTTATTTGTTTCCAATTTCTCGTTGTCTTTAAATAACTTAATCAAATTCTTATTTAGTCAAAAGGTAACTCACTTAAAAGCGTTTGTTAGAAATAGAATCAATATACTAAGGAACAAAATTAAATTAAACAATGAGTATTTCTTATATTTGTAATATAACCAAGATGAAATGCTCATATTCTGAAATCCTTAGAGAATGCTCGAGAAGGAAGGAATTCTCTTTCTTATTGTTTACAGGATAATCAACAGAGTTTTCCGCAAACATGCTATTTAAGAATTATTTAGGCAATGTTAAGGTCATGAGTGAGATTAATCATCCAAGAATATGCGATCACTTGCCATACCATTTATGACGTTTGCACATATTAAAATAGTTAAACACTAAAGAAATTTTAAAATGTAGAGATTTTTATTTCAATATGGACCCACATATTTAGCTAAAAGAAGGATATTTGGGTAGCTGATTTTTGCAGCTATCATTTGAGTGAATGAAGAAAAAATATGTCTGTGTTATTATTTAATACTTCAGTATAGAAAATGGAATTGTTCTCTACATTAGAGCACTCAAAGGAGGAAAAGTCTGAGATTTCAGTACAGGCCTACCTGGATTTGTTGACATTTACAAAACCCAAGCATTATATTCTGAGGAGAGAGATACATGAAACACTTCGCAGTTGCTGAGATGGGTAAGACAGCTTGCAGAGCATATATCACTGAGTTTCCAACTTTATTTTCAGAATTTTGCTTTCTTAGGCAAATTCCAATCACTTGAATCAAGACACCAAAATGGAGATCAATTAAGATCTCTTCCTGAAATAGCTTATGTCATCAAGTGCGAATAAAGAGGGAGACAGAGAGACTGAGACACAAGGCTTCAAGTCTAGTCTGTGGATTTGTCTCATAAAGCCACGTGTCAAAGACCTCTCATGCTGGGTGAGAGATGAGAGAATTCTTCTAACATACTGCAAGGAATGGACCAGAATTAGCTTCTGGAAAACTACAGGTGCAAAGGAAAGACCTGGAAAAATACATGCCTAGTCCTGAAGAGGTGGAAGAAATTATGAATACTCTTGTTGAGTTTGGAAATATCCCAGACCGCCCCCCTCCCCACACCCTGATTCATTCCATGTTAGCTATACATGTGTTTCTCACTTACTTAAAAAAAAAATCTGCTCCTTGTTGTAAAAGCTAATTTCAGGTCAGCAAAATATTGAAGGGACTAGCCCTACTGTTTGCCAATTATTTGCAATAGCGCCATTTTTAATAGAAATGGCATTTTAAAAATATGAATTAAACACTTCCCAAATCCTCACTGATTTTCAAACCCTCTCTTTTGATTTCTTTTGTCAATGTCTTCCAGGTTATAAATGCAATAATAGCTATTCATGTTCTTTGTTGTTATTTTCAAATGGTAACTACCATTATTGCAAAATAGCAATTGCTACCCTCTCTGCCATTACCTTGCCCCTAAACAAAATTATCTTGTTCATTGTCTTGTTGAATCCACGTTAAGGTTTACATTTTACAAGTGAATAGTTGCCTTGAAACTTTGTCTCCAAAGATTTTTAATCCTTCTTATATTTCAGTATGAAGAAAATGGAGCAAACAATAATGTTAGATAGTTTATATTCAACTTTATGTATAGCTTTTCAGTGGATTCAAATCTGCTCAAAGTTACGCAGAATTTTTCTAAGATGATTCCATGGGACTCTTACCTGGCTGATCCAACAGGGAAAAAGTACCAGGTTCACAGGATTTTAGGAATTGAAAATACTGTACAAATAATTTAGTCCAAGTTCCTTATTTGACGAAGAAATGGAAATCAAGAAGTTACTGAATCATTGAATGACTAAGGTGACACTTAACAAATGACAATCTGCAAATTGGATATAAGTTTCCTAATGCCCAATACAGGGCTCTTGTCACTACATTATGATTTCTTCAACAACATTTTTAATCACCTGAAAACTTATCAAGTAGCTTTCAATTTCCTGGTGCCTATATGTATGTGTATGCAACCACATGTAACAGTAATTCACTTCAAATGTCATGGAATCCTGGACCTTTTCTCTGCTCTAAGTGGCTAGAATGGGTGTTCCTTCATCTCCATGGTTTTAAGCAAAGAAAAGGATCAGTCCTGGGTAAATGTCTTTACACTGGCCTACAAGGCCTGACAGGGTCCAGGGAATTTTCACCCCTGTCACTTCACCTCTCCCGAGTCAATTCTGATCACTCTCCCTCTTCCCATGCCACCCAGCCCTCTGGCCTCCTCTGTCTTTAGTGCGCCTGCCTCGCTCCCTCCTATGGGTGTTTGTTTGCACTTGCTTCTCCTTCTGCTGGGATTGTCTCCCCTCTAGTGTCCTGGGAAAATTGTCACTTGGATGGCTCGTCTCTCTCCATTAATAAAAACCTTTATTCTAGGGTCATTTCCTTTATTCCTTTCCAAACATCTCTTTATTACAGCATCTGATATTAAATGATTTTTAAGAAAAATTACCTCTCACTGAGATCTCAAAATTTGACTAATTTATCTTTAGCCCACATATGTAATCCCAACCAATCAGCATTTCCAAGGGAAGTCCTATGGGCCAGTTAGACTTCAATCTGGAAAATGGCAAAAAAAAAAAAAAAAAAAAAAAAAAGATATTTTTGGTACTTAGTACTTTGAAAAGCATGCAAGTAAACTAAGTACATGGGTGAGTCAACAATATTTTATTTCCAGATTTTAAACTGGAAGTCCTCCCAGCAACATGGAGAATGGATGCATTTTTCTGGAGTCATGGATGATATTGGTATGGCTGAGTACCCAGCCCTTACCCGGAGAACTTCCTGGTTTCCCATCACATTCTGGGGTTCCTGTTTAGGACTCCATTAATGTGAGATAATTTTTTATCCTCTAACATTTTTCAAGGAAAAATTTTTAAAAGACTATTCAAATGCTTAACTGTCTAAAAATAGTGAAAATTGATTATACAAAAAAGTAATTTTGGTCCCAAATAATTTTAAAATATAAAATATTTTCTCTCCCTTCATAATTTTAATACTAAAAGCCCAAAAGGATGATCATTCTTCACAATTATTCAATTTCAATGTCTGGCAAGGTATTTTCTTTGTAAAACTTAACCTCATTAAGAATAATCTTCATGACAGGAATTAGATTGAACTACTTCAAGCCATCATTTAATACTTTATCTACTGATTACAATTTTCTGAGTTAAGACCTAGAAATCCCCAGTTTTGGTAATATAATTTTTTTCTTGTCTATTCCATTGTTAATTGCAAGTAGTGATGAATCTACCAAACCATGGGAACAAATGTTTACAGCATCACTTGACTATTGCCTCATTAAGTAAAAATTTGGAAATATTTTGTTTGCCTATTTGGTTTCTTAATCAGGACTCTAGAAAGAAAATTGACAATTTTTATGTGGTTTTATCAACAACAAAACTACTTTATTTAAATTGTATTATAGCTTCTTATATTTGCAATAAAATCTACATAAAAGCAGGAAAAAGAAAGATTTTTACATGATGAAAATTATCTTTATGAATGATCAATGGGAAATGTTTTCTAAAGTACGTAAGAGTTGTTGAATCTGATTCTTAATTTGGTAAAAAACCGAAAATCTTAGACAAATGTAGTTAATCTTTTGACGATGACAATTAAGAATTCATTAGAATTTATTAATAGTTGAACATTAAATAAGAAATATTTTGGAAACTCTTAAAAGTGATAAATAAAGTAAATGTTGAGGGAAAAAAGAAGCCCAAAACTCGGTGTCCTCACAGAATAATCAGTTATTGAGAAGACATTTTTTAAATCAAGATTCAGATAAACACAGACTCTAACAACACATGGAGTCTGCCGGGAAATCAAAACAGCAGTTGTTCCTAAAGGGCAACCTGCGTGTTGCAGATGGACTGTGTGCCTCTCAGGGGAAGGGAAGGAAATACGTTTCCCACATTGACATCAGGGCACTCATTCTCCTTAGCTTGTGAGGAGTCAGTTTCTCACAGTGTAAGGGAGAGAAAGGAAACCCCAAAAGCCCCCCAGTGCCCTATGCAAGGGTGAGAAGCAACAGCTGGGAGCAATTGCAACAAAGAGAGGCTCCTGCTTGGGAAAGAATCTGCAGCCTTTTTTAGGCTCACAGAGGGTGCGGATGGCCCCAGGCTTCTTTCTTTGCTAAGGAGGAGTCCTGTTCCTTCTCGGAACCCCAGCAGGGTGCTCACTAGTCTGCCCACAAAGTGGGTGGTTTGGTGAGATGTAGCAGCAGTGGCTGCAGGGCAGAGGCCTGTGACTGTCTTACGTTATCAGAACTGTTGAGCAAGGACAGCCACTGCATGCACCTGGACGCCACCTAGACATGAGGAGATGGTTGCTATGAACTGCTCCAGGGGTCTGCCCTCCTTTTGAGCCAGACAGAAACATGGATAGAAACTGCCATTCCAACAAATCCACTTATTGTCTCAACATGAAATGACAATCTTGCTATTCCCACACTTCAGAATTAACCCTAGAGACAGACATAGCTGGTAAAAAACTTAAGAATATGTCATCTTATTTTCCTCTTTATAAGTCAGTGACCTTTCTTTACATTTCCATTATTTTACAAGCTGACCCTATGTTATTTTTATTCATTCAAAACAACAGCTGAATCATTATTCAAATTCATCAGAAAATGGGTCCCAAACATATATTAGTTTGATAGAGACGTGTTTTGTCTGCATTTCTATGAAATGAGAATGAACATATTAATTCTTCAAATAAAAGGGAAAAAGGCTTTAAATTAACAGAAAGATGGATATTCATTTTATAAGATTTAATTTCCAATTACTGTGATGCATACGCATGGGTAAATAGGCAAAGAGATAAGATTCACAGTGACAGACTGGAGAAAGAGGAATAATCCTACTAATTCAGAAGACATTTGGGCTATTCAGACAACAACAGTCAACATTTAAAAAATGTGTGTTAAATTCATTAATTCGTCAAGCTCTATCCAGTTCTATTTGTTCATTTTACTGAAGACAGTATAAAGTAAACTTCTCAAGAGTCAACTCATTTTTATAATTGATTAAGTCTATCCATCTAGATCAGATTTTTAAAAGCAAATAAAACACAGAAGAGAGATCTACTGGTATTAGAACAGCAAGCAAGTTTGTCAAAATATAGTTGAATGTGTGTAAATAAAAAGCACGTAAATACTATTTCCCTTTAACAAATAAATGTAAAGTTAAATTTTTTTACTCAACAATAAATTTTGATGTTTTTGTTTTTATTTGGAACTCCCAAACACTTGAAAACTAATATATCCCTCAATTCAAATGACTCCATGTTTTGATAAATTTCAGAAAAACACTTCATCTTATGTTTCATACCATATTCATTAAAAAACTGCTCACTGGCCATGCACTCCCTTATCTGTACTCCCCATGCCAGTGCCAAGGTGGGAAGGACTCTAAGAGGAGAGGGGCCATTCTAACCTTCTGTTGGGGTCCTACTTCTGGTTAGAGGGTTTCATTTAATGCCAGGAAGTTGCAAAGCTTTCCATTTTGTTTCTCTTCTATTCTTTTTTTCTTTCTTTCTTTTTTTTTTTTTTTAGGTCCAATGCAGTCTTGGCTAGGTTATTTTGGCTGTCCCAAGTGATTAATTGCTGAGCTTAGAAGTAAATATCCTGTACCACATCAAATTTCTTTATATTACTGTGTGTGGTCTCCCTGCACTCATCTACAGATATGTATATGTTGTGATTGAGCAAAAACATACACTCTCCCACTCCCTCCTCTTTTTATCCCACAAAACAATTCTAAGTGAGGACATATTTCTGGAGTAGAAACTCCACAAAGAGGGGAGATTCGATGTGTTACATAAACATCACAAGGAATGGCATTTTATACTTCCGAAAAGTGTTTTTACCTGAAAACTCTCCTTCTGTGTGTTCTCAAAATATCTTAATTAGAAGTTGATGATCAGAGAATGGCCTTGAAGCTTTTCTTTCCTTTTTGCACTTTTAGCAGTCATTTGATCAGCCTATTCAACATTCGGCAACTACCCAAAAAGTATTTTAAACACATGGGCATAATTAGACTAGTGCTAAATATTGTCGCCAGCACAAATATTGCTAATTGTATGAATATCTCTACAACTCAAGGGACTATGGTAAACAGGGGAGCACCAGATCATCTTAATGATTCTGGATTAAGCAACGGGAAAGGAAGTCAGGGAGGTGTCTTTGCCATAGATTATCATTCACTACAGAGTAGAATAAGTTAAAAGCACACAGAAATAATTCCCAGTGTATCTAGTCATAAGAGTGAACCTTACTGCTAAGGATGTTGAAATCCATCAAAATACATCTGTTCCTTTGCACAGAAAGTTTTCTTGTTGCACACCAAATGATCTGAAAGCAGCAAGAGCACTGAAAAACTAACCACTACTGGAAAAAGAACCACCATTAAAAAAAAAGAAGAAGAAAGAAAAAAATCTTTGGTTAAAGAGAAAAAAAAAACAAAAAAAAATTACCACAGGACAGTGTTAGCCTATATTTGAAATAAAAGGTTAGTAAAATATAAATTTAAACATTTCCCAGACTATACAAATGGAGAATTTAAGAAATTGTCCAGGGCATGAAAAATTTTAAAAGGGAAGAATAATCTTTATTAATTGTTCACAAAGATTACATTCTGCATATGAAAACTTTAGGCTTCACTTCACCAACCTGTAGAGATGATTTTTCTTCCAACATCCTGGAGACTGCATACAGCATAGGAAGTACATGAGTAAATTATGCTACCAGATGAAAGTCCCACAGAAAAGGTACAGTGTTTTGGCAACACATTTAAGGAAAAGAAGTTACGTAAGTCCAAATCATGTACCAAATGAGTATCCTGAAATACTGTGAGATTAATGCAAATGCAGGATTTATCTCACACTGTTAAACAATCAGTTACTCTGAAAAGGCTGAAACAGAGCTAAGTAAGTACCACGGCTCTCAGGGGAAAAAAGTGAGTGTGTTTGAGGAAGAAGTAAGGAAGAGAAGGAGAAAAGTTATTCAAGGACATGATCAGATGGAATAGATCCACTCAGGTCATCATACCAAGATGACTCCCTAACAGG
This sequence comes from Indri indri, assembly GCA_004363605.1. Taxonomy (NCBI): domain Eukaryota; kingdom Metazoa; phylum Chordata; class Mammalia; order Primates; family Indriidae; genus Indri; species Indri indri. The sequence continues at coordinate 12,956 of RJWJ010015595.1, forward strand.
AGAGATTTGGAAACCCAGAGCCTACAGAAACAGATCCTGTAAGCATGGGAATGTAAGATTGCAGTGGCAATATCTGGGCCACCAGTTTAAGACACATATTTTTGTTTTTGTTTTTCTCTTTGCTGATATACTGTAAACTAGCCCAAGAAATACCAACCTAATCTGATAGAAGTAAGGAGAAATAGAAACTAAAACACACTTATCACTCCCTTATTGATACAGAGATACCAAGTTCTCCTTTTAACACATTGACTGCCACGTTAGAAAAAATTTTTCTTTTCCTTGGAGCCACGGTGTTTTATTATGAAAATAGAATAAAAACTTCAAAAACAAAATGATCCTTTTTAATTTAATTAAAAATGAAATTTATTTTCATTTAGTCTACATTTTTAGAATTAATTTGTCAATATTAATTGTAATAATAAGAACATCAACAAGTAAAATTTTCACAAACCAATTGCAGGATTTTGCCCAGGACTTTTCGCAAGGCCTCGGGCTCAAAACTAGCATGAGTTAAATACAACTTACATGGCAGCTAATGTGTGAAATATCTTCTGTTAAAAATAAAGAAAAAGGTGTAACAAAATGCCTACTAGGTGAAAATGTATCATTCTCCCTTTTTTAATAATAAATTAACATTTGTATAAACTTTACACTTTATAAGGAGCTGTAGGAAAATCTTGTTTGATTTGAGCCTCATAATGACTCCTTAAAATAAAGCAAATTTTATTATCTCTGTTTCATGGGTGAGAAACTTCACACTCAGCTAAAATGCAGGTAACAGAGACAGGGCTCACCAAATACCCATGCACTGTCCATTTTCCAGCCTTTCCTGCAGTGAAGTTGGAGCCCTTTGACCTGCTGTGGCCAATGGACTGTGAGCAGAAGCAACATGTGTTTTCCTGTGCTTGCAACCAACCACATCAAACCAATTTGATTCAACTTTTATGTAACAAAGTTCTGAGTTGTTTTTCAGTTGCCTTGGACCCCCAGGCTGAAGATCACATAACCTGAGCATGCCCAGATGAAACAAGCATGCCATGATGAGCAGAACCTAAGTGTTCAGAAGGAGGAATGGGGACTGAATTAAGAAGCAAAATCCACATGGCAGGATCCAAGATCCAAAAAGATGGAACCCTGGCATCACCCCATGACAGGATCCAGTCAGAGCATGTTTCCTCGCTTTACCCCATTGCAAGATCCAACCAGATCACACCTCATTACCTTTTCACTATAAAACCTGGCACAACCCCCAGCTCTGGGAGACAGATTTGAGTCCTGACTCCTATTTCCTTTTGTGGCCACTTGACAATAAACCTTTCTCACTGCAAAAACCCAGTGCTTGGGAGCTTGGCTTCCCATTGCATGTGGGAAAACACAAGCTAGGGCAGTTACAAGACAGCGAGCCTGCTCCTTCTCTCTTCCCTGACTGCAGAGACCTCAAAGGTCCTATGTTCCAGATAACCTACCCACAATGGAGAAGGTTATCTGTCCAACTCACACTGGACAGCATGAGTATGAGAAATAAATCTTTACCACTTAATCACTGGATTTTAGGGTTTGTACTTGTGGCCTCTCCTGTTAAATCCCCTGACTAATGTACAAATTGGTACTTGAAGTTGGATGCTGCTGGATTAAAAACATAAAATATATATTATTGAGTCAGTATTCAGATATGGATGGTGAAGAGACTTGTATTAGAGGAAGAAGAGATGGTGGTTCAAGTTAGGCTAACCCGAGACATCAAATGACAATGTCACCTGTGATCATATGGGAACTACATGCGCATTGCTTTTGCAACTTAGAAAAAAAAAAAGCTTGAAAACTAGAAATGTGTCTTGTGAGCTGGCTATTATTGGTAGCAGTTGGCAAGATGCTATAGAAGTGAATTGAGGGGGAAAAGTTACCAGCTAGCAAGTAGAAATTTAAAAGAATAGATGATATTCAGAAGTTCAGAGACTGGGTAGGTTGGGAAACCAAAAAAGCAAGCAAACAGATACAGGCATACCTCTGAGATATTGCAGCTTTGTTTCCAGACCACTGCATTAAAGTGAGCCACACAAATTTTTTGGTTTCCCGGTGCACATATGTTTACACTATATACTATAGTCTATGAAATGTGCAATAGCATTATGTCTAAAATAACAATGTACATACTTTAAAAAAAATTAATTGTGAAAAAATGCTAATGATCATCCCGGCCTTCAGCAACTCATAATCTTTTTGCTGGTGGAGGGTCTTGCCTCAATGCGGATGGCTTCTGACTGATCAGGGTGGTGGGTGCTGAAGGTTGGGGTGGCTGTCACCATTTCTTAAAATCAGACAGCAGTGAATTTTGCCACATCAATTCACTCTTTTTCTCACAAAAGATTTTTCGGTAGCATGCAATGCTGTTTGATAGCATTTTACCCACAGTAGAACTTCTTTCAAAATTGGAATCAATCCCCTCAGATCCTGCGTATACTTTATTACCTAAGTTTATGTAATATTATAAATTCTTTATTGTCATTTCAACAATGTTCACAGCATCTTCACCAAGAGTAGATTCCATCTCAAGAAAACACTCTTTCTGCTCATCGAAAAGAAGCAATTCCTCATCTGTAAAAGTTTTATTGTGATATTGCATAATTCAGTCACATCTTCAGGCTCCACTTCTAATTCTAGTTCTCTTGCTATTTCCACCACATGTGTAGTTACTTCGTCTATTGAAGTCTTGAACCCCTCAAAGTCATCCATGGGATTGGGAATGAACTTCTTCTAAGCTTTCATGATCTTGATATTTTGACCTCCTTTCATGAATCATTAATGTTTTTAATGGCATCTAGAATGGTAAATCCTTTCCAGAAAGTTTTCAATTTACTTTGCTCACATTCACCAGAGGAATCACTATCTACAGCAGATATGGCCTTACAAAGTGTATTTTTTAAATAATAAGACTCAAAAGTTGAAATTACTTCTTGATCCTCAGGCTATAGAATGAATGTGTTAACAGGCAGGAAAAAAACCATTAATCTCCTTGTACATCTCTAGCAGAGATCATGGGTAACTAGGTGAGTTATCAGTGAGCAGTAATATTTTGAAAGGAATCTTTTTTCCGGAGCAGTAGGTCTCAACAGTAGGCTTAAAAATATTCAGTAAATCATGCTGTGAACAGTTGTGCTGTCATCTAGGTTTTGTTGTTTCATTTATAGAGCATAAGCAGAGTAGGTTTAGCATAATTCTTAAGGACTAGGATTTTTGGAACAATAAATGAGCATTGGTTCTAACTTAAAGTCACCAGCTGCATTAGCCCCTAACAAGAGAGTCAGCCTGTCCTTTGAAACTTTGAAGCCAGGCATTGACTTCTCCTCTCCAGCTATGAAAGTCCTAGTTACTACCTTCTTCCAACTGAAAGCTGTTTTATCTATACTAAAAATATGTTGTTTAGTGTGGCCAACTTTATCAATGATCTTAGCTAGATCTTCTGGTTAACTTTCTGCAGCTTCTTCATCTGCATTTGCTGCTTCACCTTGCACTTTTATGTTATGGAGATGGCTTCTTTCCTTAAACCTCATAAACCAACCTCTGCTGGCTTCAAACTTTCCTTCTGCAGCTTCCTCACCTCCCTCAGCCTTCACAGAGCTGAAGAGTGTTAGGGCCTTGCTCTGGATTAGGCTTTGGCTTGGGGAATGTAGTGGCTGGTTTGATCTTCTATCTAGACTGGCTAACATTTTCTTTATATCAGCAATAAGTCTATTTCCCTTTCTTATCATTTGTCTGTTCACTGGAGTAGCACTTTTAATTTCCTTCAGGTACTTTTTTTGTATTCTCAACTTGGCTAACTGATAGAAGAGACCTAGCTTTCAGCCTATCTTGGCTTTTTGACACGTGTTCTTCACTAAGCTTAGTCATTTCTAGGTTTTGATTTAAAATGAGAGACATGCAACTCTTCCTTTCACATGAACACTTAGAGGCCACTGTACAGTTATTAATTGACCCAATTTCAACATTAGTGTGTCTTAGGGAGTAGGGAGGCTGAGGAGAGGGAGAGAGATGGGAGAATGGCCAGCCAATGGAACAGCCAGAATACATACAATGTTTATTGATTAAGTTCACCATCTTACATGGGCCTGGTTCATGGCATCCCAAAACAATTACGACAGTAACATCAGGGATCACCAATCACAGATCACCATGATAGAAATCATAATAAAAAAATTTAAATATTTTGAGAATTACCAAAACATGACACAGAGACATGAAGTGAGCACACGCTATTGGAAAAATGGCACTGGTAGACTCACTCAATGCAAAGTTACAAACCTTCAATTTTTAAAAAATGCAATATCTGGAAAGCACGATAAAATTAGGTATGCCTATAAATAAGTGAAAAACCAAGGTTGGAGAGGTGAACCATGGGATGGAAAAGGTTTTGAGTGGTAAAATTCCTATAAAACTTCTCAATTGAATGAAATGACTCAGGGAAAATGCTACAATAAGTGAGGCCCCTTTCCACCAGAAAGTCTCAAGATAGCCACTACCTTATCCTACATGTCCCCCCAAAGCAGAGCTTAAGCAGAAGGCCTACTTGCAAATAGCTTATTTGTAAGTCATTTGAGAGAAATGAGGGAGGAGAAATGAGTTATGGACAGGGAGAACCAATAGAAAAAAACGCATTTGGGAGTTGACCACGGCTAAGGGCAAATGACATTCAATTTTGCATGATGAGGAAATTTGTAGAATTCATCTCAGAACTGTGCACCGAGGCAACAGAAAGTAGAAGACTTTATCGCTTAGCTCCCACCTCCCACTGACCAAGAGTGTATCCACTTGCATTCATTTCTCTGCAATTCCACTTTTGCATTGTGTATATGAGTGCTGAGCAGTCCTTGGGGCTGTCAAATCCTAGAATCCTAGGACAGAAAGCAGAAGACACTTGAGCCTGTGGAAAGGTACTGCCTTTCTAAGCTTGCAGGAAAGTGGTCAAAACCTGTATGGAACTGGGTAAGCAGCTTTAGTTAGGATAAAATATGGAGCCAAGGTTTTGAAGCAGTGCATAAGAGATGTGGAAAAGAAACTCAGTAAAGAAAAGTTGGCATCTAAGCAAGAAAGACGGGGAAAAGTCAGGTTAAGAATTATGTTTCAAAAAGAACTTTGTGTACACTTACTGGCCCATGAAACAAGACTAGATGCAAATAGATCACAAATCTACTAAGTTTCTGAAGGGAAAACATACTAATTTGCCAAAGAAACCACAAGCCTTGACTAAAAAACAAAAACAAAAATAATTCCTGACACTTTGAGAATTGAAGTATTGAGGCAACCCTTAGGCTCTAATATTCCACATAGGAGAAACAAGCTGAGAAAATTGTGCAACTTGCAAAGTGGGCATATTCCCCTATGTCCTTTTCAGATGCTGCCAAAGAGGATAATAAAGGAGAAAAAAATCCTGGAGGCTAGAGCCAGAGTTCCTGGTTCCTGGAGATGAGCCAGGGAGCTCCTCCCAGAGAGAGGAAGAGGACATAATCAAGGAACCTCCCACATCACAGGGAAGGGCTCTTTACAGTTTCTGCCCAATGTGATTTCATAATTGCCATGGAGCACTGACAGCTGTATCTCATTCTTCCTCCTTCTCAATAGCAGTTTTATTGCAGCTATCTCGTCCCTATTTCAGCATTATATATTGGATGCGTGTGAGTAAGACGAGGGCAGATAATTCATCATGTTTCATCCATAGGTCTTGGGAGCAAAAGGAGCGACATCTGGGCATGATGGAGAAGATATGGGACAACCCACAGATCTTTTGGATTTGAGCTAATTGCAGTAACTAGGTGGAACTTTGGGTTATCTCCCTTGGGGTATGGGGTATGTGTGTGCGCATTCTGTGTGTGGGAAGAGAGAGTGAATGAATATTGAGTGACCAAAGGGTAAACTAGCAGAGGCTATTAAAGCTTCCCAAATATCTCCATGCTTCTCTGTATTCCCCAGCTATCCTGGAAGTTCATCTGGAAATACAAATGTAATTCTGGCCAAGGTAGTATGAGGGGAAGTGAGTCACTTCTGAGAGAAGGCAGTTAAGAGACATTCTGTCCCCTCCTCTATCTCTCTCCCTGACTTTGGAGGCCACACATTCTGTGGGATGTGGTCTGAGTCCCCTCTTGGATGAGAGCTTCCCTGGGGAATGGCCCCACCAACGTCAGACTCTAACGTGAGCAAGAATTAAACTTTTGTTGTCTCAAACTGCTGAAATTTGAGGGCTTGTCTGTTGCATTAATTTCTCTGACTAATACAGCAAGGGGACTGAAACTCTATTTTCTTTATTTGAAATGCCTCAATTTTCCAATCGTAGCAAAGCATCACAATTCATTATTGAAATTAGAGCTTACGGCATCTGTCTATCTTAGATCCATCCATTCTTCTATGTATTTCTGTTTCAGGAAGACCCTATCTGAAGCTCAAATTTCTGCTAAGCCCATGCAATCCCAGTCAAATGTGGGCTGAGAAGCTGCTCGTCTTGGGAGTCTCCATTCAAGGGTGGCCTCCTGTATAATTCCCATCTTCCCTCAGTAGAGCTGACCACTCTGTCTTGGGTTCCCCACTGAACAATTCTATCTCAAATAAGAGAAATCAACTCTAGATAGTTTGTTCAGAAAAATTATTTGGTAGCACAAGGGGGTCTTCTGAGAAGACAGAGAACAATTGTGGAGGCTGCACAGCCAGGAACAATGGCTGGAATCACATTGTAGAACTAGTGCAATGGAGAAGTCACTGCTGCTGCCCTAAGGAGAGACTCTTTGGCTCCTACTGCCAACACTGACACTGTTGGGCACTTCAAGGTACTACTCAAACCTCTGCCACTCTGGAACTTAGAGCTGCCACCATTTGCACAGCCCCTGACTTTTTGCTTCACCAGCTTCCTGTTCAACATCTTTCCTGTATCATAACTGAAAAGTGAGGCAGGAAAAGTGACCACATGGCTTCCCCAGAGAGGAGCAGAGAGCAAACAATTTGGGGAATTTCCCAAACACATGAAATATGTTCAGGGACTGGCTGGGTGGCCATTAGTAATGACCAATTTCCACTACAACCATGTGCATACTGCTACCATGGCCCATAATGGGAATGTAATAGACAATTCATAAATATCTGTAGAATGGATGAAATGACAACAAATGACCAGGATAGAAACATTTGGTTATTGCTATTCAGACAGCATCATTTTAAATGACACAAGAGTGATTGGACTGTACAGCACGGCCACACAGCTCCCAAGAGTTCAACAGAATTATTATTTCAGTCCCATCCAGTTCAACAGCACTCAAAGCCAGAGCTACAGAGAATGAGCTCCAACTGGCACACTCAGCCCCTGCCTAAAGACCAAGAAGAGGAGCTCGGAGCTTAATAGGACACTGAAGAAAAGTGACTAGGCTTCCAGTATCAAAGTGAAGTGGGGAATTAGAGCAATTTTCCTGACACTCCAGGCAAAAGTGGGCAGTTTGCCTGGATTATCTAGGTCACTGCTTCAAACTCTCACATTCATTTTGCCCGTGGAGAACTGTCCTATTAGCTCCAGTTACCACAGAGTAACTAACTCAGAAATGTGCTCGGGATAAAAACAGCCTCATTCGTAAGAATCCCCTTTTAACTATGCTTAAACGTCCATGATTTTTGGCCTTACTGATCCAGGCTGGATTTAAAAGAGCAACCCTTTGGAGATGGATTACAAATGCCACACACTCTTCAATTGCTATTATGTTTAAAGCAGAATGTGTCAAATCAAACGATAGAAAATGAGGATCCAGTTCTTTCTCAGGCTCACTTGCAGGATTCCCTCATGATTATGATAGGAATGAATCATCCGCAATGATATTTAGGTTAGTAATGCCATTATAATAAAGTGTGCCATTTAGGTTAGTCTCCATTATGTCAAGAGGATTACCACATACTCACCTCCTTCTCTGACTTCTCGGCTTTGCCTCTGTGGCTTATTCAGGGCACTGTTAATTGACACAATTAGGAGTGAAGACTGATTTACAGGACCCAGAGGAGCCACTGGGGGAGTGAGGTTTTTGTACTGAGGAGGAGGTTTTATACACTCTACTGTGGCTTCCTTTGTGATACCCAAATCCTCTCAGTCAGTGATTAAAGCTAGGGCAGGGAGGTAACCAACAACATCAGTGTTACTGAAGTCAGTTTCACTCATTGAATATTTATCTGTTTAAATCAAGCACCATTTCAGCTTCTGGTTTCCTTTTGGAGGTAGGAATGTGGCTTTAGGCTTGTCTAGTTGTCAGCCACTTTCCCATTAGTTTGTTTTTTCTCATTATCTTCTGACACTGTAATAAATTATAATAAAGTCTCACCAAAATCCAAACTGTTTTGGCAAATCGTTTTCCCACTCCAAGAAAGGCAAAAGACACAATAGGGTTCATAATGTTTCTTCATTACATAAGGAAAGTTGATGTCCATTTCCAGTAAGTGAATTTAGCTTTTGAAGCACTTCTAGCACTTGGCCTTCCAGTTCAACCGTAGAAATTCTTATTTACCAAGCAGCCACTTGATCCATCTAGCTTAACATCTTAACTAGGGAAATGCAAAAAGCCTGGAGTTAAATGGTTGTTTCTCACATGCTGAGTCAGAGAACAAAAACAGGGACCCACATCTGTACTTATTTTTGTTCTATAAGTCTTGCATCTCTTCTAGGAGATCAGCACTACAAGCTGCTGTTAACTGGGATAATTACACAGTACTCTGAACAGGGAGCATAATAACACTGTGAGTGTCCAAGAGTTTGAACAATTTGAACTGATTTTGTATGGTGTATAATTTACAGTAAAGATTCAGAGTGTCTTCTTTTTTCTTTTAAGCACAGCTTTCATCCTTTAGCTTCACATCATTATACATGGAGACACGTATTCACAGTCAAATTTGATACAGATAAATCTAAACATCTGCAAAAATAGAATAATTTTATTGACACTTACCCAGTGCTATCTTGGGCCATTTCTGTTTGTGACCGGCAGAGTCAGAGAAGTTAGGTGAAGCTTGCCAAGTCTAAAACTATGTCTACAATGGACCAACTAACATCAAGACCTAATTCTATATTGTTAAAAAATTAGTTAGGAAATATAAATGGGAAAGATCATCTAAAAATATTATGTAGATGCAAAAATATGATCAAATGTATAAAGCAATTAAATGAATAATATATTGAGCTATATGTATGATATAATTGTAGTGTGGTACAAACAAGGAAAGAGAATTTTTTAAGAACACATTTCATTAAGCTTCACTCACTTATACATTCATTCTGTCATTCAATAAACAAGCCTTGCTTTGGGAAGAGGGGGGCAATGTGAAGAATACCGAGACTATGTAGTTGTACCAGACACTCTGTCCTCAGGATCTCCGAGTTTAGCTTCTGTATAAAATGTACATAAAAGGCAAAAATATTAGCAATCAATATTTCTGGGATAAAATGGAATTTCGCCACTTTCATAGCTAATCAATTCACATCAATTTTTCTATTAAGTAATATGTTCAAAGAAAACCAAGTCATACCGAAAGTATAGTATACAGATAAAGAAAATGGCAATAATATTGTAATGCATATATTGAATTTACCATACCATTACCTTAAGTGAATTATAGCAGGTGTGTGGAATAACCTAGTCTACTTCCTAATGAGGAACTATCTCGTCAAAAATGTAGTCATACTTAAAATGAACTTGCTAGATTTTTAGTTTTGGGAAAGTTATTTTTCACACTGGATTTATCACTTGAAAATCATCAAGATTAACATCAAAGTTGATTTTTTAAAAATTACCATTCCATGCTTTCTAAGTCTAAAAATAAATTTCTTGAAATATAAAATGTTGTCAACAGTCTTGGAAATTGTAATCAATATTTAATGTTTCATTTTTCTATTCCAAAGTAACACTAAGATTTAGAGACTTGGAGTATAAGCACAGAAGAATTGAAATTGATTGTACCATTTAATGGACATAAAAAATAGCTGGTGGTACAAGAAAAGGATGGATTGAATGTATTTTAAAATCTATTATTAAATATTTCAGATACATAGTAAAGACACAAAGTTATGTAATAAATATTCATGTATCCACCACTGAATTTAGGAAATACAATATTACAATTGTAGGAAATTGTAATATACAATATTACAATTGTAGGAAATTGTAATATAATAATCTATAATAGCATTTTCATACCTTCCTACCAATCACTATCATTTATTTATTTTTAACTAATAAACCATTTGTAGAGAAGTTTTAGGCTTATATGAATTCAGTGGAAAGTACAGAGGTTTCTATATACCCCTCATTCCCGCAATCGCCACCCCCCCCATCAACATCTCACACAAGATTAGTACACCTGTTACAGTTTATGAACCTACACTGACATCTCATTAGGACCCAAAGTTCATAGTTTACATTAGAATTCAATCTTGATGTAGTAAGTTCTATGGGTTTTGACAAATGTGTAATGACATGTATCCACCACTGCAGTATCCTAAAGAATATCCTCTGTGCTCTGCCGGTTTATCCCTTCCTCCTCCTAATCCCTGGAAACTACTGATCTTTTTACTCTCCCCATAGTTTTGCCTTTTACAGAATGTAATATAGTTAGAAGCATACAGTATGTACCCTTTTCAGATTGGCTTCTTTCATTTAATACTTACTTAAGTTTCTTCCATATCTTCTGATAGCTTATTTCTTTATATATTGATATATATTTGATATATATTGATATATAACTTTATATAATGAATATTATTCTATTGTCTGGATGTACACCGTTTATCTACTCACCTACTGAAGGAAATCTTGGTTGCTTCCAAATTTTGGAATGTATCTTTGGTGGGGTGTCTCTTAAGGTCTTTTTTTTTCATTTTTTAATCAGGTTGTTCCTTTTCTTATTGTTGAGTGTTAAGAGTTCTTTGTATGTTTTGGATAATAACCATTTATCAGATGTGTCTTTTGTAAATATTTTTTCCCAGTCTGTGGCTTGTCTTGCCATTCTCTTGACATTGCCTCTCACAGAAGAGAGGTTTGAAATTGTACTGAAATTCAGTGTATCGATTATTTCTTTCATAGATTGTGTTTTTGGTGTTGTTTTTAAAAAGTCATCACCATACCCAAGATCATCTAGGTTTTCTTTTAGTTGTATAGTTTTGCATTTTTTATTTGGTTCTATGTTCCATTTTGAGTTAATTTTTGTGGAGGGTGTAAGGTATGCGTCTAGATTTATTTTTTTGTATGTGGATATTCAGTAGTTCTAGTACCATATTGCCTTTGCTCCACCATCAAATATCAGTCTATTTCTTGGCTATCTATTCTGTTCTCTTGATCTATTTGTCTATTCTTTCACCAATATCATATTGTCTTGATCACTGTAGCTTTATATTAAATCTTGAAGTCAGATAGTGTCAACACTTCATCTTTGTTCTCCTTCAATATGGAGTCGGCTCTTCTCGGTCTTGTGCCTCTCCATCCAAACTTTAGAATAAGTTTTGCACTCCTCTGAACTCACTGTCCTCCAGGTTCACTTGCCTCCTTGCTTTTCCCTAAATGCTCCAGGCCAGCCCCTGTCTCTGGAGTGCTCTCCCTGCAGATATCCACCTGACCTACTGCTATAGTTCCTTCATGTCTCGACCCAGATACAACCCTTCTAAAGAAGACTTTACTGACCAACTTACGTAATAAAGCCCTCCCGTTATCCTCTATTCCCTGTTTTATTCTTCTCCATAGTACTTATCTTTATCATCTCACATAATCTTTAGTTTTTATCCATCTGCTATAGTTTGGATATTTGTTCCCTCCAAGTCTCATGTTGAAATTTGATCCCCGATGTTGGAGGTGAGGCCTGGGGGGAGAATTAGATCCTGTATCTAGGAGATTTTGATGTGTGCAATTGTAACAGAATGCTGAGTAGATCCTTTCCTGCTACTCGTGACTTAGTGAATGGGGCTCAAAGATGAACACAAAAAGGGGATGATTACTGCTATATTCTAAAGGGAGTCAACATTGAAAGACCCAGATAGCTTCCTAGGACTTAAACACAGGCAGTCAAAATTATTCTGATTTCCCAGCCATTTTCCCACTAATCATTTTAAAATCAAAAATATAAAGGAGGAGGAGATTCAAGGATATATATGGGAGTGGTAGGTTGTTGGCTTAGAGAAACAGTCCTATGGCTTTTCTCTCTTTTCTTGCTTAGGATGGGGATGTGTTTTTGTCCTCTCTTTGTCAAGTAAGAAGGATTAAAAGAAAGACTGGCGTCTCATTCTTGACTCATCATTCACTTAGGAATAGATTTCTGATATGCCTTCTGTCCTTTCTAACAGAGGATAGGGTAGGAACTAAACAGAGAAAGGAGGCCACAATGGAATTGCTTATAAACCTACAAGTTTTGGGTAGTGAGGCTCAGAGATTTTCTGTGGGCTAGGTAGATACAGAAAAAAGAAGCCTGTTTTGAGCAACCTAGGCAAGCCAAGTCTATATTACACAAAACCTGGACAAGGAGTGATTACTACAAGTATCTGACTGTAGAATATCTGTCCAGAAAAGATAGCTAAGGGGATATTGCTGAATGTCAAGAATGAAAAGTTTTCCTAATGGCCATCGCTAAAGCTGTCCACAAGATGCCCCCAAGGTGGCTCACAGGCCCCAGCAGATGGTCAGGCTCTGAGTACCCACGACACTGGCCCTATGGTATGCCCAGCGGCTGCAAACTTGTGTTTTGGCAACATAAAGGTGACCATGGCAGCTTTTTTTAATACAAAGATATTTGATGCTTTTATTTACTTTTCCCTTTTTGCTCCAACAACATAAGAGTAAGAAATACAAAAAAAAAAAAAAAGGAAAAGGAATGATAGAACAGGGCACACCTCTACCCACTCCTGGTTGTTAGCTGAAACTTGGCTGGCAAGAGTGGAGGGGGAAAAGTGAGCATTAATTAGATATAAAAATAAGAAGTCAGCTGGATAGAAGGAATAGCTTCTGTTTTTAGCTGCAGAAAGAGACTGAAAAACTACAGTGCTTGTTGGAGATGTGTTAGGGTCAGTAGGGTAGATTTCCCCAAGCAAGGTTAAAAGTAATGATGGGAGAAAAATAAAATAATTATATTTTTTTATCTGGTTATACAAGTTTTTCAAACATTGCCTTATTGTGTGTGGTTTTTTTGTCTGCTTTTTGTTTTGTTTTTTTTGGGGGGGGGTTCATTCAGTATGAAAAATGTCCTTTAAAATTTCATGTAGTACAGATCTCCTGGTAACAAATTCTGTACTTTTGTTTTGTTTTTATGAAAGTATCTTTATTTTTGCCTTCATTCTTGAGGAGCATTCTCTAAAGATGGTGTTTCACTAGCTGCAGGACTCCATTGTGTTGATGATAAATCAGAGACCTTTTGATCTTCCCTCAATGGGGAACCAATGATGTGATTTTTTCTGGAGTTTTTCAATATATTCTCTATCTTGGTGTATTTTCTTGTGTATCTTTGCTGTTTAAGATTGCTAAACTTTTTGTATCCTCCCTTGTGGTACTGTTTTATAAGAGCAGTAAGTTTTCACTTCCAAGTGTTTTTATACTGGTGAGTATCGATCATTCTTTTCAATGTTTAGAGCACTTTTGAGCATTTTTTGTAGGGCTGGTCTAGTGGCGACAATTCCCTTAGTGTTTGCTTGTCTGGGAAAGACTTTATTTTTTCTTCAATTATGAAAGTTTTTCAGGATTCTAAATTCTTGGCTGGCAGTTATTCTGTTTAAGAAGACTAGGGATAGGCCCCAATCCCTTCTGGTTTATAAGGTTTCTTCTGAGAACTCCGCTGTTAGTCCGATGGATTTTGCTTTGTAAGTTACTTGATGTTTTTGTCTCGTGGCTCATGGGAGTTCTTCCTTCGTGTTGACATTGGCCAGTCTGATGAATATGTGCCTTGGTGATGCCCTTTCTGCAATGAATCTCCCAGGAATTTATTGAGCTGCTTGTATCTGGATGTCTTTCAACATACTGAGACCAATAATGCCAACACATGTTCCTGTCAAGCATTGCCTGGTATTGAGTTTTAAATATTTGTTCTTTGGGACACCCTTGAAAATATTTATGAGAGTATGGTTCAATAGAAGCTATCTGGCCATTCTCTAAGTAGAATGCTTTATTGACTTTCTACATATGTCAATATTAAAATATAATATTATCAAGGGATATCATGGCACATATAATACCCAAAGAACACATTTTTTAAACTCAAACCTGGGCATTGTGTGACAAGAAAGTGTATTGGTATTGTGCCTAATAAAAATTATCTCAAAACTCCCCTTTTAATAATGATAATAACTATAATAATAACAGCAACAATAATAGTTAACCTTCACTGTGTGCTTTGTTTTTTAGTGTTTTAAATACTTTAGATGTATCAATTTATTGAATCTATAAAAACCATCAGAAAGAGGTCTATGCTATTATCAGCTTACTTTTAAAGGAGAGAAAATGAAGTACAGACAGCTTAGGCCCAAGGTCACCAGCTAACAGAGGAGCAGGAATTTTTGCTCAGATGGTCTGACTGTTATTTAGTGGGTCTATATTTAGACAACAGCTTGCATTGTATCAGGCAATCCCCGCAACTTTCCTAGCAAGTGATTAAACATCAAGCCTCAGTAAAAGGAAATTTAGCTCACAATTTGATAGTGTTAAAGATTTTCTCCTTCACGTTCCCCGAGAATACTCTAACCTAAGATAAAGAGAAGTGGCAAAACAGCAGCTCTACACACACACACATGTATGTTTTCCTAATGGTGGGATAAATCGCTTGTTGAGAGATTTTAAAAAAAACAGAAGGTTTTCATTTTGAGGATCATCTCTGTCATCACAATCTCATTTTGCATGAACATTAGTCCATCGATTATTCCCTCAAGCCAAAAGAACTATTTGAACTTCAATGGATATTGCTATAAAAGAGCTGTCACAGGACAGTGTCCCTAACTCTGGGAAGACAGTAACTGTGATTCTGAATGAAGATATCATTATGGTGGCTGATTTTGAAACCTGTGTGGTGGTAGCAAGGGAACAAGTTAGTGGGACTCTAAGAATATAAAACATAATCTTTGGAACTATGTTTTGAAACAAGAAATTCAATCTAGAAGACAGGATAGACATAAGGGCTCTCATATTGCTTGATATTCAACCCCTTTCCAACTGGAGACTTATGGCAAAATAGTGTGCAAAGAAAATGCCTTTATCATTAAGAATGTAAATAGTACACTGTGATAGACATAACCTTCTCTCTCCAAAGATGAATTTCCATTAATGAAAGGTGAATGTACAACTTAGAAAATGACCCAAAAAAAGTAGCCTAGTTTGTTCTGCTCTGAAATACTCTGAAATTTATATTCATAGCAATCTGGGAAAGGGCTTATTTTAGAATCACAAAATTTTAGAGAGTAGGGAAGTTGAATGTCACTGTATTTGGTTTTAGAGATGAAGAAATCTTGACCAAACTCACACTAAGTGTTAATTAATCCATTCATAAATATCAGCTAAGCTTTAGTTATGTGCCAGACATATATTGTCGTATATGTTAGACTCAGGGTACGTGTAAAAAGTGAAAAATCAATTCACAGACTATCACACAGAGACAGGCTGAGAATTCAGATCTCCAGGTATTTAGTTCAGTGCTGCTTCAGAATGAAAATGGTGACGCCAAAAGAATGGATATTATAGTATGGAGAACAGTAAAATTTAATTTTATTTAATTATGAAGAAAAGAGAATTTAAAAATCCAAATGCTTCCATGGAATGCTTTCTAGTAGAAACTGGTTAGCTTTTACCATCTCAGTTAAACATCATTATCGTCTTTTAAAAGTAATACAGAAAAAGGCAACCAGTTGATTTTTAGCAAATACTTCTAGAGTTGAATATGTTTAGTTCAGAAAACAGAAGTTATATCTTCCCAACTAACCTTTATCATTATTTCTTTTAATTCTAGAGGTTTACATTTTTACATTTTATAAAACTGCTTAGGATGTTAATTGTTTTTAAAATGCTGGATAAATGACAAAGATATTATATTTTCTACTACATATAAGAAAGAACTTTTTTGCCATGAGACAAATGAAAGGTATTAAATTGAGTTAAATAATCAAATCACAAAAGGCAGTAGAGGCTAACTTTTCAGTGTGTTTTCTAACACCATTTGAAGGGTACCACAAGTTCAAAGACTAAAACCTTTAATGTAAAAATGTTCCCCAAAAAATCATTCCACAAATATTTGCACAGAGGTATTGAAATCAAAATAATTGTGAATACTAAAACATTTTTTACAATAAGAAGATTGATTCATATTTTATTAGTACTTGTCCAGAAGGACCTAAGATTCTTTCATTATTTTGGTATAGTTTATGGCTATGACCGAGTGATAAAACTAGATTTTGCTGAAATTTGATAGAATGATGAGACCAATATGGAGTGTTTACTATAAAAGGAAGTTAAGGAAAGTCATAAAGTCAAGAATAGGAGTTTTATTTCATTTTTTCAGTAACTTAGCCCATATTTATTTACCTCTATCTGTAAAATATTGTGCAAGGGGTGATGGGGATAAAATAATGACTCAAATATAAATATCTCCTTGAAGATATTTAGAGATTAATAGCAAAGATAGAAAATATATGTAAACAACTAAAATACAAGTATATCTGGGGCCCCATTACTGTATAAACAACAACCAGTCAACCGTAACAACAGTGTTAGAACGCAGACGGTAGCACATAATGGGTTTCCCAGGAACTGCTGACAGTGTCAAGTCAAGGTGACTTTGGTAGGGGGTTACCACTTTTTTTTTTAACAAAGGAAACCTTTGTGCAAGAATAGATTTGAAAGAGAAGATAATAAAATTGCTGACAGCAGTACATTCAGGTGAGCAAGACGGTGTATGACCTCCCTTGCCAAGGACTCGCTGCTTTTCAAAGTAACCATGGGCCAACCCTGGAACAGGTCTAAGGGAAGTCACCAGTGGTCTTCATTCAAACTTCCCATGGGGTAATAGAAGAGCACTCTTTGCAATGAGGGTCCTATTCTAAACTGCTGAAGCTCTCTAGGATCATTTGGATCTCTTGGTTAGCAATTTTCTATAAAGATTTTTCTCTCTTTAGAACTTAAAGATCCTTGACTGGACTGACCATTCCATCTTTTCAATGAGTTTTCTCTACTTGGTGAAGGTATTTATGTTCATGTTTTGATTGAAAAGATTCCAGAATACCTTAGCTCAAGTTCAGTATGGATTTCTCTCAGTTAGCAACTTGCTTGAGCTTAAGAATGACCACATCCTTCACTATTTCAAAAAGTAACACACCCATAAACACACATACACACACACATACACACACGCGCGCACACACACACACACACCAGTCTCTTGGCATTCTGGAAACTGACCAAATTGCTGCTATAAACCAGAAGTTTCAGCAGATTACTCTGCCACCATTCTTGCTCTGGACACTTCTGTCAGGATAAAAGTCTCTGGAAAACCATCTAGGCTAGATTGATTATAGAACCAAGAATTCGTTCATTACTTTTTCTCTTCTTTGTATCTCTTCCTTTATTCTACAAGCATTTACGAGGTGGCACTTCCCAGAGAATGTGGACCTTGAGCTGGCTTTTCGAGAATGTGCAAAATGATGCTATATCACCTGGGAAGGAATTCCATAAAAGGGTTGGTCTTGTGCAAAGACATGGTAAGTTTGAGAGACCACAGATCAGTTGATAGGTCTTGAACCACGGCAGGAAGGAGGAGTAGGGGTTGTAACAGCAATACCAAACCATACTGGGTCTTACCTACTATGTTAGAGCAGGGGCTTTCTCTTGAAAGTTAGAGATTCATTGGAAGATATTAACAGGAGAGAGGTATGAACAATCTTCTATTTTAGAAAGAATCCCTCTAGAAAACTACTAACAATAATTACCACTTGGTAAATAATTTTTCAATAAATGAATGAATGAGGGCTATATCTAAGCCAGCGACAAAGAGATGAAGTAAAGAAGACAATTCTAGAGGTTTTGACAAAATGATATACTCCATAACACTTTGAAAATGATTAAAGTGTGTATTGAAAAATGAGAGAAATCATATTGTGGTTTTTGGAGGGAAAAATGGCAGAGTAAAGGTGACTTCCTGGCTCCCTGCTCCTGGAGAAAGAGGTGAAGAACTTGGTCTGCTTTGCATGAGTGGATCACTCCCCTACAAGTACAGCACTGTGAAACTGCAGAGAAACAGTGTGGGGCACACAACACAGGAAAGAAAAAAAAAAAAAAGGTGAATGGGACACAGGATTGCTCGTCTGCAGAGTACAAGATAAACAATAGACAATAGAGCATGGGACGGCCGCACCTGCCTGGACAGCAAGTGCAGTGGGATCTGACCCACAGGAGAATGTCTTGCTTCTCCACTGAACTCTACACCCGCTCAGACAGGAACCTACCTGAAGTTGGTGCAAAATCACTACAGGAGACCCTGGGCTCTGTGGAGAGGGACAATAGTGGGAAGCACCTTGAATTCCCCAGAGCTCTGCGCTAGGACTGTGCTGGGCTGGGGAGGGGCTGGTCTGAGCAATCGTTGGAGGAAGTTAGGAAACAGGCACCCTTGCCTCTGGTGGTCAGTGGGACCAGCAAAATGGAGGTGAACACTGAAAAGGGGGCTCTAACCTGGAAACCACTGCAGACGATTAGGCCGACTCAGGGAGGGTCAAAAAGTGCAAGACCTCCTGCCAGACAGGCGCGAGATTGCAGGAGGGCAACACACAAGAGACAAAGGACGTCCTGTGGACTCAGCTCCCCAATTCAGCATCCAGCAACTCCTGAACAGTGGCTCCCAGTGCTAGCGCTCTGAGGGCGGGCATCTGCCATTTTGGGGGTCCACAACCCTGATGCTATGGTTTCCAGCAGCACCCTTCTTCCAGCCTGGGGACTCTTGCAACAGGCTCTGCACTTTCGCAACCTATTGTCAGCTAGCCGGTCCTGTTTTGAAGGGTGAATTTTGAATGCTTCCCAGTCATGGGAAATTCACAGGCACTGGGGAGTTGGGCTGTCTCAGGCATCACCCCTCCCCTTAGTGCAGCAACTTTCATGCCAAAAGTGGCAGACTCCACCCCTGAAGGTAGGGAGAGTCAAGAAAAGCCACTTTCCCTGTGAGACTGGCTTGAATCTGTGGGGCCTTGGCGCAGATGAGCAGTTTACAGCCCAGTGACTCTGACTGTCAGAATGGCTTAGGTCATCTAGTGGGATCATAACTCTGGAGCCTGATCTTTGCATCTGAACAGCTGCCAACAGTGGGGTTTGCAGTCAGGGAGGGAAAATTCTGGCCAGTGGCCACAGCAGGTGCACCAAGTAACCCCTCCCACAGGAGCAGCCTCCCAAGCACAGTGGAATATCCCCGAACAACATATTAGTGTCTCCCACCAGCGGCAGACCAAGCAACCATAGAAATACACACATCCAGGCTGGTAGGCAGCAGCTGCGATCTGCTTTGCTCCTACCACCACTTTAAGGGTGAATAGGGTGCAAGTAACCCTCAGGAGTGGCAAGATCCTTCTTAAAGATCAGGGCATTAGTATTCCTCACTCAGGGACCAGAAACCAACACAGAGGCATCAGATTACCTCAATAACTGGCTCCTCCACACAATCTACAACCAATGACAGAGAGGGTAACCCCATAGCTCAACACAGTGCCCTCCATCTCAAGCTATTAGAGGGCAGTGCAGTTATACACATAGGTGTGATTCACCACATGGGAGCTTAAGCTGGGGGACCAACCTCACTAATCTCCACCAGCAAGAGATGAAGACAACAAGTCACAGGTAACCCAACTTGCCAAAATACCTCTAAGGCAATACAAGACCAGCAAGACTCCTCCCACCACTGTTAAGGAACGTCTCTTGGGGACTTGAAGTTAAGGGCACAAACCAGTCCTAGGACTCCCAGTTCTCAATCAATTACCCGATGAGAAAGAACCAGAGAAAGAACACAGGGAATATGAAAGAGCAGAGAGAAAAGTCACCCACAAAAGAAATCATGAGAAGCTGAAAATCAGATACTAATTTAAATGAAATGATTAAATCGATGGAAGAAGACTTCTGAATATGGATTATAAGGAAACTCAATGGAATTGAAGAGAAAATAGAAACCCAACAAAAAGAAACCTCGAGAACAATTCAAGAAACGAATGAAAAATTCTCTAAAGAAATTGAAATATTACAAAAAAACCAAACAGAAATCTTGGAAATGAAGGAGGCATTCAAGGAACTTCAAAACACAGTGGAAAGCCTTAAAAATAGAATGTATCATGCAGAGGAGAGAATCTTAGTGCCTGAAGGGTAATGCCTATGTGCTAAACAAATCAGATGAAGAAAAAGAACACAAAAGCAAGAGACAAGAGCAGAACATACAGGAAATGTGAGATTATGTAAAGAAACCAAATATAAGAATTATAGGCATCCTGGAGAGAGAAGAAGAAAATACACAACAGCTGGAAAATCTATTTCTTGGAATACTGGAGGAAAATATGCCTGGTGTGGCCAGAAACCTAGATATCGAGATACAAGAAGGGCACAGAATTCCTGGGAGACTCAACATGAAGAGGCACAGAATTATCAGGCTGGCCAAAGTAAACGTGAAAGAGGAAATTCTTCACATAATAAGACCAAAGAAACAGATAACTTACAAAGAAAAACCTATCAGACTAGCTGCAGACTTCTCAAATGAGACCCTACAAGCCAGAAGTGACTGGGGACCCATCCTCAATTTTTTTAAACAGAACAATGGCTAGTGTAGAATTCTTTACCCGGCAAAACTGAGCTTCATCTATGAGGGAGAAATAAAGATTGTCCCAGACAAGCAATCACTGATGGCATTTGCAAAGACCAGACCTGATGTGCAGGAAGTACTCAGACCTGCAATACACACCTGAACAGCACAATAGACACCCACCAAATTAAAAACATTCAAGAGTTAAAGCCCAGAAGCTGGATTACGCAATCACTTGAGAGGTAAAACAAAACAATAAGAACTTACCCAACAATATGAATAGAAATCTACCCCATATATCAATTCTCTCAATAAATGTGAATGGCTTCGATTTTCCTTTGAAGAGACACAGACTGGCTGAGTGGATAAAACATTATAAGACAAGTATTTGCTGTCTCCAGGAAACACATCTAACCCACAAAGACACTTTAAGACTCAAGGTCAAGGGTGGGAACACAAACTTTCAGGCAAATGGAAACCAAAAGAGGGGGGCGGGTAGTGATTCTGATTTCAGACAGCATAAACTATAAAATAGCAAAAGTAAAGAAAGACAAAGATGGTCACTATATAGTGGTGAAACAAAAAAGCCAACAAGAAGACTTAACAATTCTTAATATCTATGTACTCAACACAGGAGCACACAGATATATAAAACAAATCCTGTATGAACTAAATAGGATGATAAACAGTAATGCCATAGTAGTGGGGGATTTCAACAACCCACTGTCTGAAATGGACAGATCCTCCAAACAAAAAATAAGCAAAGAAATAATGGACTTAAACAGAGCTCTAGAACAAATGGGTCTAACAGGCATCTACAGACATTCTACCCCCAAAAAGCCAAATATACATTCTTCTCATCAGCTCATGATATCTCTCCAAAATCGACCACATCCTAGGCCACAATCAGACCTCAACAAATTTAAAAAAACAGAAATTGTACCATGTATATTCTCAGACCATAGTGGTATAAAACTGGAGATCAATTCCAATAGAAATGCTCACCGCTTCACAAAGTCATAGAACTTAAACAATCTATTGCTGAATGACTGCTGGGTGAAGGAAGAAATTCAGATGGAGATCAAAAAATTCTTTGAATTAAACGATAATGAGGGCACAAGCTATCACAACCTGTGGAATACAGCAAAAGCATTCTTGAGAGGAAAACTAATAGCTTTAAATGCTCACATCCAAAAGACAGAAAGCTCACAAATCAACAAACTAATAAACTGTCTCAAGGACCTGGAAAAGGAAGAGCAAATTAATTCTAAACCTACTAGAAGACAAGAAGTAACAAAGATTAGATCAAAACTAAATGAAATTGGGAACAAAAGAACTATACAGAAGACAAATAAAACAAAAAGCTGGTTTTTCAAAAAGGTAAACAAAATTGATAGCCCTCTTGCTAGATTGACAAGAACTAGAAAGGAAAGGACTTTAATAAACTCAATCAGAAATTAAAAAGGAGAGGTCACTACAGACATCGTGGAAATACAAAACATTATCTCTGAATACTATAAAATTCTATAAGCCCCAAAGCTACAAAATGTGGATAAAATGGACAAATCCTTGGAAACACACAACCTCCCTAAGCTCAATCATGAGGAACTAGAACTCCATAACAGACCAATATCAAGTGCAGAAATTAGAGCAACAATAAAAATCTTCCAAAAAAAAGTCCCTGTCCAGATGGGATCACCCTGAATTTTACCAAACATACAAAGAAGAACTCATACCTATACTGCAGAAATTATTCCAAAACATTGAGAAGGATGGTATCCTCCCCAACTCATTCTACAAAACCAATATCACCTTGATACCAAAGCCAGGAAAGGATGTAGCAAAGAAAGAAAACTACAGACCGATATCCCTCATGAATATAGATGCAAACATTCTCAACAAAATTTTAGCAAACTGAATGCAACAGCACATTAAAAAAATAATTCACCATGACCCAGGTGGGCATTATCCCAGGGATGCAAGGCTGGTTTAACATACGCAAATCTATAAATGTAATTCACCACATAAATAAAAGCAAGAACAAAGACCATATGATTCTCACAATAGACTCAGAAAAAGCATTTGAAAAAATCCAGTGCACTTTTATGATAAAAACCCTCAATAAAATAGGTGTGGATGGGACATTCCTTAAAATTATTAAGGCCATATAT
>RJWJ010015596.1:0-35932 GCA_004363605.1 Indri indri
TCGAGGGGAAAGGGAATGGAGATTGGCTTAGTCTCCACTGGCCGGCGATTTAATCAGTCATGCCACGTATTGAAGCATCCATAAGACCCAACGGGACAGAGTTCCGAGAGCTCTGGGGCTGGTGAACACATGGAGGTGCTGGAGGCTGGCGTGGCCTGAGAGGGCAGGGGAGCTCTGCGTCCCTCCCCACACCCGCTCTAAGCATTTTTTCCATCTGGCTGTTCCCAAGTTGTATTCTTTTGTAATAAACCAATAACCTAGTAAATAAACTGTTCTCCTGAGTTCTGTGAGCTGTTTTAGCAAGTTATCTAACCTGAGGAGAGGTCTGTGGGAGCCTCTCTGATTTATAGCTGGTTGGTCATAGCACAGGTGGCAACCTGGACTTGCAACTGGGTATCTGAAATGGGGACAGTCTTGTGAGACTGAGCCCCTAACCCCAGATTCTGCACTAACTCCAAGTAGTTAGAGTCAGAACTGAGATGAATGGTGGACACCCAGTCGGTGTCTGCAGAGAACTGCTTGGTATGGGAAAAATACCCACACATTTGGGGTCCAGAAGTCCTGTGTGTGTGTTTTTTCCTACAGAAGAGGAAAGAATGTGGATTAGTTACTCCACTTCCTCCTCCTGGCTTGTTGTACCACATTACAGTTGAGACGACAGCGTGGAGCTTGCAGAAGTGGCCACGTGTGCCCACAGCCATGCAGCTGAGCAGCAGACCAGAATTTGAATCTGGGTCTATCTGACTCCCAAACGGGTGGTTTTTCCGTCAGTATGCAGACTAAATGAATCTAGGTGCTCTCCGAATCCCGTGAAGCAGCCTGGCTGAGATGAAACATGTCGGGGAACTACGACACACGAAAAGAGCAGGGCAAAAATCTATTAAGAAACCTCTTCCCCATACTAGAGAGAGCCTGATTTCTCCCCACAGCCTGATTTCTTTAGGAAATCTGGGGATAAGCTTCAGGGGAGTCACAAAGTCTCTGGCATTGTTTACGAAATTGGCTTGTGTTCATTTTCTGGGTAGCAAGGACCTTCCCTCTTATCAGAGTCTACATGCATCTTCCCACACTAGACACAGGAAGCCATGCCAGGTGTTGTGAGTAAGCATCAATCTTCCCAATGCCAGCTGCCCACGGCCTGCAGAGAAAGACAGTGCTTTGGGGAGAATCTATAATATTTACATATAAATATGCTTGTTTTATTTTTTAGCTTAGGAAACTTCTGTTCAGGCAGTTCTGGTCACATGTAGGGTGTGAAATGAAGAGATAAAACGTGCCCCCCAAAAGCAAAAAGGTGAAGTTACCCAGAAGTTACCAACTCTTCCCAATTACATAAAGACTTTATTACAACTCTTTCAAGCCTTGTATCGACAT
The DNA here is from genome assembly GCA_004363605.1 of Indri indri. Classification (NCBI taxonomy): domain Eukaryota; kingdom Metazoa; phylum Chordata; class Mammalia; order Primates; family Indriidae; genus Indri; species Indri indri. The sequence continues at coordinate 1,375 of RJWJ010015596.1, forward strand.
GCCCTACTCATCCCCCTGGAACTTTCTAAGGCACTGTGATCCTTTGTCAGTTACGTGGTAGAGGTTAATTAACAGGCGGACTCATCTGCATGGGAGAAGTATACACATGTAGGGAGTGAAAGCTTGAGTCAGGGCAGGCAGAGGTTTCCTCCTCACACTCTTGTTCTGCCCAAACCCGCCTGTGTTCATCTGACTTCCTCAGAGAGACAGAACCGAGAGTGAGAACTACTGAGATTTAGTAGAAGGGACTGGCTCATGCGCTTACAGAGGTGGAAAGTCCCAATGTCTGCACTGAGCAAGGTGAAGACCCAGGGGAGCTGGCGATGTAGTAATAATTTCCAGTCTCAGTCCAAGTCCAAAGGCAGGAGAAGACTGATATGTAGCTCAAGCACTCAGACAGGCAGAGTGTCCTCTCACTTTGCCCTTTTGTTCTATTCAGACCTTCAGTAGGTTAGATGAGTCCCACCCACATTAGGGAGGGCAATCTGCCTCACTTTCAATGCAAATGCTGATCTCATTCGGTAACATCCCCACACACACACCCAGAATAATGTTTAACCAGATATCTGGGCACCCCAGGGCTCAGTCAAGTCGAGACAGAAAATCAACCATCACATCACCAGTTTACCCCACTCTCCAGGCCCAAAGGAAGAGGGTCCCATGTCCTCTAACATGAAGTCCTCAACCTATCTCAGCCTGATCCTCCAACCCCTAAGCATCCTTGAGAACTGCCTAAAGGTAGCGAAACCAGGAAAGACAAAAGTGCAATCTTCTAGGTAATCTATAAGCCTCATGCAGAAAAGGCTGTGGGTATTGTGAAGTAGAAGCAAGTTTATAGATTGCAAGCAGATCAACAAATGTTCAGTTTGATAGAAGAAATAAGATGTAGTCTTAGATTACTATCTTGACTATACTTTACAATAATCTATTGTACATTCAAAAATAGCTAGAAGAGAGTAATTCAAATGTTTCCAGCATAAAGAAAAGACAAATATTTAAGGTGATGGATATCCCAAGTACACTGATTTGATCTTTATACAGTATATGAATGTATTAAATTGTCAGATGTACCCTGAAACTATGTATATCTATTATGCACCAATAAAAAAGTTTTTAAAAAAAATGAATTTAATATTGTAGTAAGGATTCTTTGCCAGTGAGAGAAAACAACACAAAATGGTTTACGCCTGAAGTAAATCTGCTGGCTCAAATACAGGAAAAATCCACGGGAGAGACCTGCCGTTACACATTGCTGGATTCAGGGGCTCAGATAAATTCACTGGGAACTAGTCTTTTTGCTGTGCTTTCATCTGTGTTGGCTACTTTCCTGGAGAGCCTCTCTCTTTGGAGGGGCAAGACAGCAGCCAGCAATGCCACACTTATATTCTCACAAATGCAAGCTCAAAAGTTAAAGTCAAAGTCTTAAATATGACTCTCCAGATCCTGAATTGGACCCACGATGAGTCCTGAACAGATCACTGTGGCCCAGAGGCTTCTGTGCTACCATTGATCAAGCCCATGTAACACACCACCTGCGGTACCCAGTTAGCATCAGCCCCAACCAAACCTCACCCACTGAGAGCAGCAGGGGGAAGTCAGGGAGCCCTCAACAGGACAGACACGAGTGGATAGCTTGGTGGTGAAAACGACAAGGTGCCCACTACATAACTGTTTAAAAATCTGTAGATATTTGAACATAATTCTAAGACAGTGGTTCTCGTGGGGGGCGACTTTGTCCACAAGGGACACTTTGCAAAGTATGGAAACATTTTTGGTTTTCACAACTGGGTGGTACTACTGGCATCTAGTGGGTAGAGGCCAGGGATGCTGCTAAAATCCTATGCTGCACAGGACAGCCCCGCACAGCAAAGAATTATTTGGTCAAAAATGTCAATAGTGCTGAGGATGAGAAACCTTCTTCTATGACCAAAAATGCTGCCAGAAGCTGTGATGTCATCAGGAAAGAGAAAAAGATTTCTGTCCAGGAATGCTGAGGACATGCGTGTCCTTGCAGTTTGTGAATACGTGTTGGCACTTCGAAATGGGGAAGAGGGGCCCGGATCCATCCCCGCTTCCCTCAACTCTTGAGCTAAACTTCCAGCCCCATCCATCTGTATATCAGGAATTGTAATCATTAAAGTGACCATTTTAGATCCAAAGCAATTAGGTGGGAAAGTCCTAGTGGGCCTTTTATAAATCAACATTTCGGGCAATAGTGAGTATAACAGATGGCAAGCACCGGCCTGTGATCTCCTCGGTGAAGACCGGCCAAATGGCTCTGCATTTCCGCCACGCGGGGCTTGGAGGTGGCTGCCTGCCCATCTGCACTTGCTGTCCCTCTGTGCGTATCGGCTGGTAAAGCGGCGCCAGGCTCAGAGCTTCTGGAGGATACTCCCTGGGGCTCCCACCGGTTCCCTGTGGAAATGAGCTCCATGGGAAGATAGGTAAGGGACCCCACAATCCTTCTTTATGTTGTCAGCCAGGATGCTTTAGGCTACCAGCGGCTGAACGCCCTGCTCAAATTGTTTTAAACAGTAGGGCAATGCATTATTTCAAATACTAATACATCCAGAGGTCTGGATTTGTTTTGCCGCAGGTCTCCCCAGCAATAGTTACAGGTGTCCCATCCAGGTACCACATACCCAGAGCAAGAGGAGGGGCCTCGTTTCTTGCAAATGAGGAGACCTTTCCCAGAAGCCACCTAGCACACTCCCCTCATGTCTTATTGGCCAGGATTGAGTCACATGCCTGTCCTTAAACCAATTCCTTGCAAATGAAATGGGTTTGCAATGATCAGGTTAGGAGTCTCATCACCTAATGAGCACTGTACCCATTTAGTAGAAGGTGGATGTTGATCCTTGGCAAACCAAAGTTGCCTTCCCTGGCATGTCAGTTGCAGAGTTAGGGTCATATCTAACAATCATGTCTGTTGTTAATATTGCATCTTGTCCAAGATAATTTACAGGTTTGAGTCTCAGAGGGATTGGAGTGATATTTGGTTATGAATAAAGAGCTTACTTAGGGCAATCCACAAGGGTAGAGGTAAACGACATTTCTCTCGATGGTGATGTCAGCAAGAGTTGTCAAGGATGGGCATCACTAGAACACTTAAGAATATTGGAGTTGAAAGAAACTTTAGGTTTTGTATCAGATGTGTTTTTGTCTGTCAGCAAGTCTTTGGAAAAGAAGCCCAAAGCTCATAGCTTCAATAGTCCAATGGGCTAAGTTCCAGGATACCAAGGGTAATATTAACCAACCACTGCACTAAAGTGTGACAAAGACTTCAAATGTCCCAATCATAGATCGAAGGACCTCTAATACCCCTGGCTCTCTTTGCCAGAGACAATTTTACATTTTAGTGACTATCATTAGTAACATTCCATTCTGGGTTCAAACTACCTTCCTCATGAGCAATGAGAGTTTGTTAATCAAACAATGGTGGCAAAACTTTTGGAAGTGAAAAGTTTTGGCATTTGTGGTACATTAAAAAATATGTGCAAACACAAATGAAAAACAAACAATAATCCTAAAAAGAAGCAAGCACATTTAGGGGCAATTAGCCATCCTTCATTAATTTATTATTATTATCAGTCACTTAATTCAGTGTTCCTAATTTTGAATATTTTGCCTTGGAGCTGGAGCCTTACAGACTTTGTCTGGAGCTCTGTAACTCTTATCTGCTTAACATTAAATCTCCTCCAGGTAACTTTTCTTCCTTGAACTTCTTTTATTTTTTTTAATTTTTGAGACAGCATCTTGCTCTGTTGCTCAGACTATGTGGCATCATCATAGCTCACAGCAACCTCAAACTCTCAGCCATAAGTGATCCTCCTAACTCACCCTCCCGAGTAGGTGGGACTACAGGCATGAATCACCATGCCCAGCTAATTTTTCTATTTTTTGTAGAGATGGGGTCTTGTTCTTGCTCAGACTGGTCTCAAACTCCTGGCCTCAAATAATCCTCCTGCCCCAGCCTCCCTGCTAGGATTATAGGCATGAGCCACTGCACTTGGCCCCTTGAACGTCTTTTATTGAAAAACTTAGAGAAGCTACCTATGGGAGTCACGGGTGCTGTTCTCCATCTCTCAGCTCTTGTGTCCTTCGAAACAGTAGATCACACATGCGGCCCCTTACGGTTGGTGGGACATTTTAAGTGGAAGTGATGTGTAGCATCTGTGAGCTGGAGCATTTAACTGCAGGGGTGCTAGACTTTCTGGCCCTTTCTTTTCCTTTTCCACAGAAACCAGCAACATCTAAGATGATGGCTGCTCTAGCAGTCTGGGTGCTGGAGTTGGGGACATGTAGCAGAACCCTCAGCTCACCTGTGATGAGAATCTGGTTTGGGCAACAAACACAAAAAGTACATTAAAAAATGAAACCAATCGTTTTGGGGGCTACTTGTTACCATGGCACAACCTAGCCCATCTTAACTGAAATACCTACCAAAATCCTTTCTGTGGCAAACAAAGAAGACAATATTGGGAAAAAAGTCATGGGGGAGGGGACAGAGAAGTGGCAATGTGGTGCCTAGAGTGACCCCTACGTTCACACCTGTATAATCTACCCTTGAAAAAAGTGGGTAGGACTTGTGACTTGTTTCTGAACAATAGCATAAGGCAAAGATGGGACATCACTTCCCTGACTACATTGTGTCTTTCACTTGAGAAATTCTCCCTTGCTGTCTTTGAGTGAGTATGCCACCACGCATGGGAGGAGCTGTGGAGAAGATCTTGTGAGCCAAGGAGCTGCAGACAGCCTCTAGGAGCTCAGAGCTGCAAGAAAACAGGACTGAGAGTCCTACAACCACTGGAGATGAATTCCACCAACCACATGAAGGAGCTTGGAAGGGGACCTTTCCCTAGTGGAGCCTCTGATGAGACCACAGCCCCAGCCAACACCTGCTCACAGCCTCATGAGACCCTGAGCAGAGGCTAAGCCAGGCCGGGACTGCTGACCCCATGGAAATTGTGAGATGGAAACTGTGTGTTGTTTTAGGCTATAAATTTGTGGTCATTTGCTAGGTGGTGATAGAAGACCAGGGCACTCTGAAAACATTTTCTGGTCAGAAGATTCTCCACTCTCCCCACGTTATTTATCCAGTGACTAATTATCGAGGATCTGCAACGGGCCTGGCACTGTTTTAGAAGCTTAGGATGGAAACATGAAATAAACAGACGAAGAAGTTTTCCCTAATACGCTGGGAAAGGAGGGGATGAGGGCAGCACAGCAAGAACATCGTAAATAGCGATGTGGTGGGTCAGCGAGCACTCAGTGCTGCGGGTGCGGGAGCAGAACGGGGTACGGGGAGATCGTGCGGGACACAGAGAAGCAGGGTTAGACTGAGAGTGCACCGGATGCCCTGGAGGTGAGTCATGCGGCTCGCTGGAGAGGCCAGTTCTAGGCAGAGGGGACAGGTCTAGCAAAGACCCTCAGGCAGGGCACCCGCTTGTGTGAAGAACAGGAAGGAGGCCAGCGACGGGGAGAGCTCTGGCTGGCAGGGACTAAGTCAGTGGGCGCTAACCACACAGGGCTCTGTAGGCCGTTCACGCGGACGAGCTCAGCTGGGTTCACCTGGGCCACTGCAACGTGTAGATTCGAGGAGTGGCAGGATGTGACTTGCAGTTTAAAGTGATCTCTGTGGCTGTGATGTTGAGAGTAAACCATAAGGGGGCAAGGTTGGAAGCAAAGAGAGCTGTTGGGGCAACCAAGGCAGGAGACGACGGCAGCTGTGCAGATGATGAGACGTGAGGAACGGCTGGCCTCCGGATACGTTCTGAAGGTGTAGGCAGGAGAATTTACTGAGAATGGGACCTGGGGAGTGAGAGACGGAGGGGCAGGTGTGAAGACCCAAGCCGAGTGCATGGAAGAACAGAGATGTGGAAGGCTGAGTGGGGAAGGTCTAGGGGGAAGGTCAGGAGCCCAGCTGGGGCGTGTCGAGTTTGCAATGTCTTTTGGAGATTGAAATGGAAGTGCCGTGGTTGGCTGGAAAAGTCCAAGCTGAAGAGACACGCTTGGCAGTCGCTTAGCACAGAGGTGGCATTCACAGCCTGGAGACTGGCGGGGATCTCCGAGGGGATGAGCGGGGACAGGAAGGAGGAGGGAGGCTCTGACCTTAAGAGCTGAGGGAAAGGAGAGAGTGCCACCGGAGCAGGCTGGCGAGGAGTGGCCAGTGAAGCGGGAAGACCAGGGAGCATGGTGCCCTGACGCCAGGAGAAGAAGGGGAACCGGGGAAGCCCGCGCCCAGCTGGGTCAAACACCACTGGGACGCCAAGTGAGACGGTGGCGGAGACTTGACCCAGGGATTTAGCGACGTGGAGGTCAAGGGAGACGCTGAGAAGCGCAGTTACAGCAGAGCTGGGGGCAGGAGCCTGGTTGGTGTGTTTGAGGGAACACGGGAGAAGGCGTCAGGGACTAGTGTTTGTGTCCCCACACCCTCGGTTTATCTGCTAAAGCCCTAACCCTCAGAGTGGCTGTATTTGGAGTAAGGAGGTAATTAAGGTTAAATGAGTCATAAGGGTGGGGCCCTGGCCTGATAGGATCAGTGTCCCTGCAAGAAGACACAGGGAGAGCTAGCTGGCTCTCCCTCCAGGAGCGTGCACCCGGGAAAGGCCACATGGGGCGCAGTGAGAAGGTTGTTGTCTGGAAGCCAGGAAGAGGCCCTGTCGGAAACCAAGTCGGTCCTAATCTTCATCTTGGACTTGCAGCCTCCAGACCTGTAAGAAAGTAAATTTCTGTCATTTTAAGCCACCGATCCATGGTATTTTGTGATGGCAGGCTGGAGCAGAGTAATACAGCAGGCTGCTGAAAACAGCGAGTAGAGACACCTGCGGATTGTGCCGCAGAGGCGCACGGAGGCACGGGCGGCAGCCAGCAGAGGAAGCAGACTCAGAGGGTTTTGTTCTGTCTCGTCTTCTCTTAAAATGGGGGAAGTAGCATTTTTGTATGTTTATGGGAAAGAAACAATAGAAAATAAGACGTTAGCATAGCAGGAGAGAGAGGAGGATTTCTGGAGCGATGTCTTCGAGCAGATCAGAGGGGACGAGACTAAACGCACAAGGACCGGAGCCGGCTTGTGCAGGGCGCAGGGACAGCGCCGGTGGTGGCAGAGACCGATGGGGAGGAGGCGCGGGGTCCGAGGAGAGAGGAGGACGTGTGGGATGGGCAGCCGAGAGAGGGCTGGGGGGACCCGCGATGCATCCCAGAGCAGCAAGGCAGGAGGACTTAAGTCCTTGACCGTGAGTTGCGGCAAGGCTGGTCTGTGTGTTTCTCCGGTGCCTCCAGCTCGTCAGGCGCGGGTGTAGACAACGTTGGCTCTCCCCAGGGTTGAGGTTTTTGCCAAGAGAGCATGATGAAGCAAAAGGAGCAGGAGAATCCGGATGCAGGCCAAGGTGTGAGTACAGGGACAGGTAAGCTGGAGTGCAAGCCAGGGAAGGAGGGAGCCGTGCCTTTTTGTGAAACAAGGAAGCCCAGCGCACGCCCCCACTCCCTACCACCATGCAGGGTCCGTTGGGATTGGAAGTGAGTCCCGGCTTCCTGGCTCCAGGGACCCTTTGAATCTCCATCCTGGGTGCATCTGAACCATCCTACTGAAGCCATACAGACTGCTGTGCCCAACGGCACATGCGCCCTTTAACAGAGCCGGCTGCAGAGGGCACGTCCACACCGACGTGCTGCCAGCACTGGTGGACACATTCGGCACCATGACAGGAGGTGTGGGATGGGGCTATCTGGGCCTTTCCAGTGACACAGGTGGTTTCCAACCTGTCGGAACCGCTGACCCATCTAGAGTACAGCTGGGGAGAAGGCAGAGTGAAGGCAGGAGGAAGGCAAGGGACAGGAAAGGGATGGGAGAGGGAGAAACAGGAAGAGAGAGGCAGGGCCCTGGGCTGGCCTGGGACCCTCCGCAAACCGGGCTGGCAACCTAGCCACCTGCCGTGCTCAACCGCCGATGCATTTTGCCTCTTGACGTTGGGGGCTGTGGGGCTGTCACTAATCATGTTTGTCTCGAAGTGGCCTTCGTCTTGGAGAAGGTTCAGAGACCAGATGGCACCATCGTCACTACCCGGGGCCTGGAAGGAGCCCCATCCCGCCCCAGCACTCGAGGCCACCCCGCCCTCCCGGGGGTCCAGCCAGCCCGAGAACGCAGCCACGACCCCCGCCTACCTCTCCCGAGACACAGCTAATTACAGATTAGAATTGGCTAATTCTTCCTTTCTCCAGCTGTCCGCGGCCCCGGTTTGTTATAGCTGTCTGCTGGAATGCCAGTTGCACAAATACATATGTTAGGGCCTTTGATCTCCGGGTACAATGACATAGATTTATCAAATGTTTGCCTCTTTCTGCCTCTTTGACAAAGGCTGATTTATTGGACGCAGCCCTTGCCTCCCTTCCATTCTTGAAATATGAAGTGTTTGCGAATAGCCAAGGTAATATTTAATATCCTGCCAACGAGCCTCCTGCGCTTGCTAACAAATGAACTCCATCCCTGCCAAATGGCCCACATCTGTTTGGGCTTCTCTTTTTGACTGAACACATTAGCATGAAAATGCCTTGTGGAGAGTGCCAAGTGTCCCTTTCTAGATGAGGGAGCAGGGACAATTCCGAGGAAGAGGACCTCTTCCCGGGCAGCAGGAGCGGTGCTTGCGGCAGATGTTTTCCTCTTTCCTGGAGTGTCTGGGCAGGCGCTGGTCTCCAGCAGGCTTGGGGCCAGGAGCGTTTAGTGTCCTCCCCATCCGCTCCCCACAGAAGTTCAGGGTGTGGGGACAACTGTGACAAACAGACTTCGCCAGCTCATTTCTGGCTCTTTGATCCAGAAAAGTTTTCCCTAATCCAACCCTAAGATCGTGGAAGTGGCTTCCAAGCAACATTGTCTTTCGAGAAGAAAGCTGCTCAAGTTCAAAGGTGCTGATTCAGGTGCTCTGGATGGGGTCTGGCTTAGCCTTGACCGTGGCTCTGTCTTCCCTGAACATGACCCTGGCTTAGGAAGTCCCAGGGGCGTGGTTGATTCGGTTTAAAGGGCAGGTGGCAAAATGTCCTGGGTTGTCATTGTGTCAGTGGCGCTGTAATGGGCTGACCTTAATCTGGGCCTGTATACAAATGTGGTCTCTTTACAATGAGGTGGGACCACTGATGTCAAATGGCCAGGACAGCCTCGTAGGGGCAAACCCTTCAGCTTACCACCTTGGCTGTCGGGGGGAGAGTCCGAGGGTCTACAGAGCGGCTGGCCCCACCTGGGCTGGCACTCCTCCCCAAGGCCGTGGGGGTCCACTTCCTCAGAGCTCCTGACTCCCGATTCTCTCCCAGGACCAAACTCCACTCTCTTCCCACCAAACTTCCCAGGTCTTTGGTCGTGGGAAGGGATGACTGCCTTCTGCATGCGGTTGAGTAACAATGGAAAAAACCCCCAAATCAGGCCAATTAGGGCCTGTGTCTCAATCCCCAGACTTCCTCTTTCTCACTAGGTTTCAGTAAGAGGCTTTCTCAGCCAGCCAGTTCCCCACCCCAGAGGCAACCACAGTTACCAGGTTTTTTGCATTTTCTTCTAGAGATTTTAGGCCTGAGGGCAGGGATGTTTGACTGTTTTGTTCACCGCTACATTCCCAGACCCTGGAACAGTACCTGGCCCAAATGTAGGTAAATATATGTAAATAAAGCAATGGATGATTGCTTAAGGGGTCTTGGCATCTTAAGGGGAGAGAGTTTGCCAAGAGTGGTGCCAAAAAGAGGGGCAGAGAGCAACCTGCCCCCTGGATCAAGTCGTGCCTGAAGCCAGCCTGTTTCTCAACCTTCCCACTAGGAACCACACATTCCTTCTTTTCATGAAGCCATTTTGAGTCGGGATTCCTGTCACTTGCAAATTGTTACTGGAAGGTTGGTTAATAGTTAGCTCAGGAGGAGCACTGCTGTAGTGTTAGCTGTATACAATTAGACCAGTGGGTTTAATAGGGAAGAGTGTTTCTCTTAGTCTGATTCTAGGTAGATTATTTATATTTCAGAGGTGAACAAGTACCAAACGGCAGTGTGAGGGGTCTGGCCTGTCAGCCACAATTTGGGTCAGCTTTAAGGTAAATAATCCCATTCTGCCTATTTGTAAAATGAATTCAGATCCTCCGACTGACTGACTAGGCTGGTGGGGAGAAGGAGGCAAGGAGGATGAGGAGAAGTTCCTGCTTCAGCAACCTTCCAGGCAGAGGAACCCGGCTGGGGGAGGCCCTGGGCCCTGCTGTTAGGACAAAGGCAATGCAGCTCGTGCTCAGCAAGCTGGTTCTTCACGGCACGTGGCACCATATCAGGAGACTGCAGCTGGGACTGGCCAAGGAAGCCCTTTCTCAAGTGCCAGGCAGTGGGGACGTTCCAGGTGGCCGGCGGTCTGCAGTGTTGGGAGAGGCAGGATTCTGTGAGCATGAGGGGCAGGGGCAGACAGCCTGGGCCTTCCGCTGGAGGTGAGAGCAGCCACTGAAGCCTCGGTGACCACAGTCAAAGGAAGAGAGGGGCCGTGAGAAGTGCAAGAGGGACTCCCCTCGCAGTGAACAGCACCACCTTGGTTTCCAATTTGGCACCCTGGGGATGTCCCACGATCTTCTTTCTGCCACTTACGCTGTCAGGCCTGTGGAGTTCCCTCTGTTCCCCATCCCTCGTGGCCCAACTTCCATCCCGTCATTGCTCCCTTGCTCTCCCTGGTTCTTCCAATCCATCCTCTGCTCTATGGCCTGAATTTCCTTTCTACAGCACAAACCTGATCCTGCTGCTTTCTGGCTTGACTCTTCAGTGGTTCCCTATCGCCCTTAGGGTAGAGTGCAGATGACTTAGCAAATACAAAGGCAGCCAGATCTGGTTCCTCTGCTTCTCTCTTCAATCTCATCCTCCCGCCCTCCTTGGCTTCCCTGCTCCAGCCGTGCATAACTGCGTGTGCTTGTGCATAACTGCATGTGCTTCCTGGACACGCCAGGCCCCTTCCCCCGGGGCTTGTCTCACCTGTTCTCTCTGCCTAGAGTGGCTTCTTCCCTCCACCGCCCTCCCCACCATGTTTGGCCCAATGACCATCAGTGTATGCTGAATTCTTTCCTTCCCACGGAGAAGCAAAATTGAGGGGGTGCACAGACACTGCAAAGAGCTGTGCGCTGGGTTGTGTCCTCAGTCTGGCTGGAGTCCTCTCAGTGGAGAGGGAAGCCTATGGCCAGACCAGCCCCGCGACAGGTGGGGCCCAGAGACAAGGCCCCAGAGAGTCCAATCAAGGGCGTGAGAACCGGGATCGCAGAGGAGCAGGTGGCTGGAAGCCCCCAGCGAGGCCGAGCAGAGCCACCCTATACCGGGCAGCGGGGCCTAGGAATAGCCAAGACACCATCCAAGGATTCTGGGGGAGAAACTGGAGGGTCCCTTCTGCTCCCAAACCCCCCTGCTCCACTCCGCTCGGAGAAGCCTCCAGAGAGTGCACTCTTGGGGTGAGGCTGTGCGATGGTCCATCTCTCCCCGACGAGGCCCGCACAGAGCACCCGGGTGGGAGGGAAGGGCCTCCTCTCAGCGGAGGCTGCCTGGTTCGGGCTCCTCGTCTTCCGTGTTTGCTTGCGGAAGCCGGGAAGGGGCAGCGGCCTCGTCTGCGTCCCCCTGCTGATTCTCTGCATCTTCTGTCTTGGTCACCTCGCTTCTCCTTGGGTGACTGGGTTGGGATGGGGTTACTCAGCCACGAACTTTACTTTGTCTCCTGCGTTGTCCCCGCCCTGCCCCTCCCGCGGTCGCCCTCGGGTCCCAGCTTCGCTTCTGTGACAGGAGCCCTCGGCCGGCAGCTCACAGCGCGCCCCCTGGCGCCCGGCCGAGGAAAGACCGGCTGTGGGCAAGACCCTGGAGCGGGTCCATGCCCGCCCCATGGGGGCCCAGCTGCCGTCTTGACGTCTCTGCACCTGGGGGGCCACATTCTCTTGGCTTCTACTTCTCAGGCAGCTCCCCACGTTGTGACCCAGGAGGGCCTCCATTCACGTAAGCAAACCTGGAGGCTTGATGTCGGCTCTGTGCCTCACATCGCAGGGGGTGACTGAGCTCAGTCGTGGTGGGAATGAATCAAAACAATGACTTAAGTGGACGGTGATTAGGAACGAAGATGGAGATAGACATTAGATTCTCTGCTAATGTATTTTAAAAAGAAAAAAGAGAGAGAGAACCCAGAGAACTCTGGCCAAGAATCCTGCTTAATTTGCTTGACTAAGAACTCTCTGCTACTAAGTTGCGCCAAGATAGCCCTGAAGACATGGGAAACGATGAAAATTTACCACAATTTGGAAAACAAAGACTGATGAACGAGCGGAACTAGAAAAACGTGAGAGTAACTAGTCTTGGCTCAACTCTGGCAATTTTCTCACAAAGCAGGCAGAAAGATGCATCTGTCCCAATCTCTCCTACCTTCTCCCGCCACCTCCACCTCCCCTGCTGCCTGAAAGCCACTCGTCCATTCCTTCGGTCACTGATGGAGCGTGCATCACGTGGCCGTTCCCTGCTTTCTGTGCCGCGTGCCTGTGGACACAGCTTCTGCCATACCGAGTTTAGTCTAGTGGTGGTGGTGCAGCCAGGAAACAGGCAAGAGAAATGCCTATGTCACAGACTGACATAAACAATCCATAATTTTAAATTGTGCCCTGTTCTGAGCATCCTGATGAAATCCCATGCTGTCCTGCTCCGTCTTGCCCCCTGCCCCAGAGTCACTTACTAGCCGTCCTGGTTATCAGATCGCCTGTCACAGTAGCACCCTGCTTGTGCTCAAGTCACCTTTACTTTACTTGATGGCCCCAATGCACAAGAGCAGTGATTCAGATAGGCCAAAGAGAAGTGCTTCCTTCAAGTGAAAAGGTGAAAGTTTTCCACTTAATAAGGCACAGAAAGACAAATAGCGCATGTTCTCACTTCTGCGTAGAATCTAAAGCAACCAGACTCCAAGCAGCAGAGCAGAATGGTGGATACGGTGGCTGGGGGCTGAGGGGTGTGGGGAGACGAAGGTCACAGGGTGCAAAGCCTCAGTTAGACAGGAAGAATGTGCTCTGTCTTTGAGACAGATTGCACAGTGTGGTGAATACAGTAAATAATAATGTACTATACATTTCAAAATTAGTAAATTTCAAATGTTCTCACCACAAAAAATAAGTACTTGAGGTGATGGGTACGTTCATTAGTTTAATTATTTCACATCGTATTCATAAATCACAACATCACTTTGTACCTCATAAATATATACAACTATAATTTGTCAATTTAAAATAAAAAAAAAATAAAAGACAAGAAGTGCCCATGTGCCGTGCAGCCCTATGCTAGCTCTCGAAGGAGTCAAGTGCTCTCAGTTTCATGAGGTACTGTGCCACTCAGCACAAAATGATTAAATACAATGATATCACACATACTCCTTAGATACTGTTTTATTATAGGAGGAAAACAGAATCAACACATTTTACAACTTTGAAGGGTGTAAAAAGTTGTAGATACTTTCTCCAGACGTTCCTGTGCCATGTTCTCTTCAGTGAATAACCTGGGGACAGCTAAGGGGGGAGATTTCAGATAAGCAGAAGCAGGGATCAGATGCTATCTGCAATGACTTTAGAAGTTTTTGAGAGAATAGGCATATTGCCACTACTGCTTAAATGCTGCTTAAACCCTCGAATGAATCCCTACAGAGCAGCAGTGCCCCGGGAGACTGAGTAATTAAAACATCCTGTCCAGCTTCAAGACCTTCAGGCACATGGGACTCTGCACAAACCTGTGGCAGTACTAAGGACTAAAGAGCTACAGGTGACTAACTGTGCTTGGCACCCAAGGCCACACCTGGCTACAGGGCAACTCACAAGACTCCTGGAACCATGCTTCTGCCTTTTAAAGCCACCGGATGTGTGCATGATAATTTCTGAATTCAGGAGACACCAAGATGGAAACGTGTGTTTCACTAAAGGGCCAAGAACTCGAGCCGCGTGGGCTGGCCAGCCCAGCCCACCCTTGTTTCTAACTTCCCTTCTCATGCAGCCTGGAGAACGCTGCGGCGAAGAGGAGCTGACGATCCATAGTGGTGATGAAGAGGTACAGTAATGGCATCGCAGCCGGAGGGATTTCTGGTAGTAAGTCTAGGGCTACCCTTCCAGAAAGAAATGCTTCGGACAGCACCCCTAGTTTCAAGTGAACTACCAAGATGCCTCCGATCCCCTGGTTTGGAAATGCCGACAGGCACTGGGGGTAGGTGCTGGCAGTCCGGTCTGAGACATCCCGGGCAACCGTTTGACATCTCCCTCCCCGCGGCCTGTGGCAGCCCACCCTCGGTAGTTCATTACCGTTTGAGGGAACACGTGCTGAGAATACACGTGGGTAGGGAAAGCCGGACTGCGGGCCCCGCGGCCACAGTGTGCATGTCCTGGGACCGATCCGGTATACAGGCTACAGATACCGGATTACCAGCGCTCACCTTGCGGGCCACCCACTGCCACTCTGGCTGGCAGCTGGGAAGTGGAGGGGGCCGCAAAACAGGAAGGTGCGCGCATGTACATCCATGAGAGGAAGAAGGGAAAAAAGAGAGGGGTGGTTAGAGAAAGAGACGTATAAAAACCCTCAAAGAAAAAAACAGTCTTTGTATTTATCAGCTGAGCCAACCCATTACTTATTTGGGGAACATTTTGGGTATTAAAAAAAAAAATTGTCACGTCATCACTGAGCACCAAATAATTTTACAATTTTGTACTAAAACCAGCGATTTCTCTTCTCATGCTCTAGAGCTGCCGAACGATCCCTGCCCTGCGAAAGAACTGTGCGTGTGCCCGCGCGCTGCCTGTTTGTCCCCCGTGGCCCCCACCCTCAGCTGGCGGCGGCGCGGTCCGGCCGCCGCTTGCAGGTCAGCATGAGCAGCAGCAGCAGCGGCAGGTGCCACAGGCTGCAGAAGAACAGTCTCCGCGAGCTGGCGCGGTCCGCGTCCGCGTAGAAGCGGAAGCCGAGGTAGGAGATGTACAGGTTGAGCGGGAGGGCGATGACGGGGAAGGTCCACGTGGTGACGTCCAGGAGCGGCGCGGCGGCGGACAGCGCGCCCAGGGCCAGGCAGTGGCGCAGCGCCACGCGCCGGCACAGCGCCGGGTGGGTGACCGACATCATGCAGTAGCCGCCCCGGGAGTAGTCTTCGCGCAGGCCCCAGCTCAGGGCGTTGAAGTGCGGGAACTGCCAGGAGTAGAGGATTCCTCCCAGAAGAAACGCTCCTGCACCGAGGGTCAGGGGGAGAGAAGGAAACAAAGGCAGGTGGTCATCAGAGATGTCCAGAGGAGCGGCCTCCTCTCGCCCGAGCCTGCCTGGCCTCTGAGGCGCTGTCTCCGGCTTCACGCGGCGCCTCCGCCACCCTTTGTCCTGCGCCTGCCCAGATGGCCCCGCTGTGGGATGCTCCCGGCCAGGCGACGGCTGGGGGCCGGCCCTGGGCATCTCCCGGGAGGGCCGCCCACGCGGCAGGACGCCTAGCATCCGGCTCCCGCCCGCCCAGGCACCGCAGGCCTCCCAGTATCGTGACCCCTGCACGCTCGCCAGCACCCGTAGGGAACTCGGTGTGGAATTCAGTACTGTCTCTGAGTGGACTCTGTCCTAGAGCTTTGCGCTCCATTTCCACCCGCGGGCCCTGGGCGTGAGGCGCCTCAGCAAGGTGAGAGCGGAGCTGCAGCTCGGACGACACTCCGAGCCCACGGGCCTCTTCGGGGAGCCCCCGCTCCCCTCCCAGGGAAACCGGCAGCCCCCAGCTCAGCACCGACATGGAGCTGGGTGCACCTGCAGGCCGGCGCCTAACGTGCTGGCTTTATCTGTTCACCCAGTCCGCCAGTGCGCCACCAGGGCTTCCGGGGCGTGCCTGGCACACTCCTCTCATAAGCCCACAAGCATGGCACGACGGCACGAGCTGGAGGCGTGTGTTAAATAAACAGAGCCAAGGAAAGGAATGCGGTCCCAGGGTAGAATGGTAACTTGTCTGTGGCTTTGTCATTTTTCAGCAAGGACATAATTCCCTGAGCACCGTTTAGCCCCTTTCTCCAGAACAGTTTCCCTACCGCCCGCATGGGTGGAAGGAAGGCTGCCATTTACTGAGCTCCTATTATGTGACAGATACTCTCATACAGTTTGCCCCATTTAATCTTGACTATGGATTTTGAGGTAGGTTTTATAATCATTAAAGAAAAAAAGATCAGATGATGGCAATTCCTCCTCCAAACAGAGGCGGAGGAGGAATTCAACACCAGTCTGATGTTCAAGCCAGGCTACTTCTGCTGCACTCGCCGAGCCACCTCCCTACGGTCGGGCAGCAGAGTGGGGGCCGAGGGCAGGGCTACACTGTCCCTGTGCAGGCGATTCATACTCACGCAAAAAATGTGGAGCGAGCCCCTACTCAGCGCCGAGCCAGTGCGGAGTTTACCACCCAGTCAAGGGGGTGACCCAGGGCCACGCTAGCAAATCCAATACCACCACTCAAAACTCGATGAAGGAGAAGTGCATGGCACAGTGAGGACACACAACAGGAGGAGGTGACCTAGTCTCAGCAACCAGAGAAGACCTCTCTGAGCTGAGCTCAAGGGAGAAGCGACCTTGTCAAGTCAGGGCCGGCGCCGTGGGGCAGGAAGGTGCAAGGTGGGGTCCAGTACTGGAAGATGAGTGCAATGTTAGGAGTCATAGAACTGCGTATCAAAACACCGTCGACTTGACTATAGTAAATTTAAAAAGGAAGGTAGTGTGGCTGGAGTGCTGAGAACGACAGAGAAGGGGGCAGGAGCCACACTTAGCCTGGCTTTGCTATTCTAAAAGCAACAAAGGCCACGGAAGGATCGTAGCTTACAGGGGTGCGTGCGTGTGCACGCAGGGGTGAGGGGAGAGGCACCAGTGTTAAGTGACTCCATTGGCGAAGAACACTCCGGAGGGCCCACAGCAGGTGTGAGAGGATCAGGAGATGAGATGAAAGGTGACAGTACTCAGGATCAGGGTGGCGACAGTGGAGATGGAAAGAGGACACACCTGAGAGGGATTTAGGAGGGAAAGGGAGAGGAGGCCAGCGCAGGCGCAGGGGGAAGACGAGGGAGGGATGGAGAGCAGCTCCCGGTTCATGGGTCCAGGGAGACCCGTTCACTGAGACAAGCAGGAAGGTGGGGAGGGGAGGTCATGACTATGCCCCTGGGCGTGTTCAGTCTAAGGTGCCTTTGGGACACCAAGGGGAAAGTCTTGGAAAGGGCCCTGGCAGAGTGTGGGTGTGGGCTGGGGTCCACAGTTCGGAGCGACTGATGCACACGTCTATTCCTAACCCCCAGCGTCCAGCAGACATTATCTGTGTGTCTGTATTTCCTACCTGAATGAGAACCCGAGAGACTAGAATATATTTCTAGGAAGTACGCAGTAATACGGTAGCAAAGGGTGCTCAAACTCGACAGGAGCCAACGTGTGAAGAAAACTGATTCACCAAAAACGGTCCCCAAGACCCGTTTCCCAACATGGCTTGTGAACCAGTAAGAAAAGCACCAGGACTCTGCCTACTGTCTCCTTCCCCTCCTCTGGACCTGTCCTGGACGCTCTGACACCTAACTGCCTCTTTCTTGGGGTCCCTGGCAGGGAACTGGGAGTTTACCAATCCACTGTGCCATCTACCCTAGAAAGTGCCGTCCTGCATAGCGGGAGAAGAGGTTGAGAATCTGTAACCACAGCCCTGTTTCAGGGGGATCTTTTAAGCCCCTGGTCTGTGGGGATGTTCCCAAAAAGAGCGGGGCTATTGCTAAGGCAGAACTCACCGGGAGAGAAAGCAGTTTGCATAATGCAGAACACTCTGGATAATAAGTCTGGGGCTCTAAGGCGCCCAGGGGGCCCTGTGTGTGCACACGGCATGAGAATCGGGAGGGAACTCCTCTTTCACTCTCCTGTCTGTTCCTCAACGGCGCAAAGCAGAGTGACGCTGGGGGCAGGCCGCAAGTCATCTAAAAGACAGAACGGGACCTTTAATTCACATTGTCCTGGGCAGAAGCATGCTCATTTCTGAGTTTCATTTGTCAGGCAGGGCAGCTGCGGCACACCAAGGGGAACCGTGCGTCTGCGGAAGACTGAAGCGGGGTCAGGGCCACTGTCACACGCACGGACACTTTCCTGTGGCTTCCACAAGCCAGTCGGCACCTTCTGTCTTCCAGTATGGGAGGAAATACAACAAAGACCTGATTTTAGGTCCCCATTTCAGTAGAGTTGTTGCCAAA
The DNA here is from genome assembly GCA_004363605.1 of Indri indri. Classification (NCBI taxonomy): domain Eukaryota; kingdom Metazoa; phylum Chordata; class Mammalia; order Primates; family Indriidae; genus Indri; species Indri indri. The sequence goes on from RJWJ010015596.1 coordinate 19,581, forward strand.
TCCTCCAAATTCATTTTTAACCTTATCTATAAATAACATATATACATATCTTCATGTAAAACTTACATTTTAATGCTAATAATAGAAGTGGCTATTAGTTGTTGAATCTATTCACATGGCGAACAGAGGATGGGTGTCTCCCATGCCGGGCACAATTCTGGGTGCTGGCAAGGTGGCCGCAATCAAGACAAAGTCCTGCTTATAGTCTGGGGGGGGCGGGGTGGGGGCGCACATCAGCACAAGGAACAGTGCTGAGTGTGTGCAGAGAATCACAACAGGGCCCACGTGACAGGGGCGACCTGAGACTAAGCGCTGCTCAGAGAAGGACTTTCTACAGGTGACACTTAAGCCGCGGCCCAACTCACTGCAAGCAGAACTCTGTCGGACCCCCGCCAGTGCCAGCAGGTTTCTGGGACAGCGCGGAAGCGGAGCAAGGGAGGGAGAGTTCCAGGACGGGGCTGGCGAGGCATCTGGGGCCCAGGAGAAGGAGTGGGGTCCGCCCCCGGTGCAGGGGAGAGCAGGCTGGGGGTCGAGGGACGGAGGAGGGCAGCAGATGCCGATGCCTTTTCACTCAGGCGGGGCACAACAAGCGCAGACGGGGCAGTGTGCTCATGGCGCAGACACGAGAAGTTTTATTTTTGGCCATTTTAAGTTTGAGGTGCCTCTTAGACGTCTCGGTTGAAATGCCTTGTGGCTGTCATTGGCCAGGCACAGATGAACTGTACACGTTTCTAGTCCTCACAACAACCCTGCCTACAGGTATTAGGACCGTCACCCTACAGACGAGAAAGAGGAATTAACTTGCCAGATAGTATTCAGCACTGCTGGATACACAGACTCAAACTGATACCGTTCCCACACCAGGGGTTGCTGGATGGAAACTCAAATGCCGATGGCGCGGAGGAAGACTTGCTGAAAGAAGAAATTGCAACAACGCATATTCCAGAACTTAAAAAAAAAAGAGGTCTGTTTCAATGACAGACAGACAATATTTTTGTTGACAGTGAGTACTCTTAGGGAATTAGAAAGGCCACAGGGAAGGTTGGAACACCCAGGTACAAGTGAAGGAGTTAACAGGGCGACAGAAGTAGACGTCTTCGTATTTTGATGGATAAATAAAGTAACCTCTGGATTTTAAAGTGACTCATATAAGAGGAAGTGTTGTTAGAGCCTCAGGGCAGAGGCCGCCTGAGGCTTTGAGCACACTCTGTGGAGCAGATCCAAAGGGTCTGCAGATAGACAGACAGCCACGGCACTGGGGACGCCAAGACCCACTGTCTTGTCAAGAAAATCAACATCAGCGAAAACTTGGGGGAGGGGAAAAGATCTTCAGCGCTGTGTCTGGTTTGCTCTAGAAATGGCTGAGCAAGAGCCACCTCCACTGGAAAACCAAATTTAAAATGGTTAAAATATCAGGTCCAAATGTGGAATCTTTCTTGTCTTCCTCAAAAGCCCTCCTTTTTGTATGCTAGCCAGAGTATTTTGTTTTGTTCAATACAAAACAGTTTTCAGTTATGCTTCTGCTTAAAATAACATAATTTAAAAAATCATTTTCATGAGAGTAGCATGCTGCTTTCTGCAAGAGGAAATTGGGTGTGGGCTTGGCTCATGTCACAAATGAAAGAGCTTCAGAAATCACAGCCTAGCCTTAATGGATTGTAATCGGAAAACCACCACCCACACACAGGTCTACCTGATATGCTTCAACTGCCTCTCCTCCAATAAAAGATGTAAAACAAATTACTCTCTTCATCAAGATAAGGTGAACTAGTACAGGAAGACTTGAATTAGTCCGGGGGCTGTGGGAGAACTCACCTTCCTTGTGGGGTAAACATAAAACGCTCAGCTGACCAATTCAAAGGGCTCACCTTCCTTCCAGATAAGTGTTCCGTTCATCCCCTCAGCCTCACTCCCCCAGGCAGTCTATTTTTGTGGGGCCCACCTTCTGTGACAACAAATCTTGACTGTGTGCCCACTACGGACAGGCACAGCCTCTGTTCTCATGGTCCTCTGCTGGAGTCTGGCCGGGGAGAAAGACAACACAAAGGGATCACAGCCCATGGTGAAGCCACCTGAGGTGCAGGGTGTGTGGGCAGTACACAGGAGGAACACCTAATTCGGCCTCGAGGAGGTCAGGGAAGGCTTCCTGGAAGAAAGGGCTTGTAAGCTGAGACCTGAAGATGGTCTCTGAGTTTTCTGCTTCTATCTTCCCATTTTCTTACCTAACCCTGAAGACTCTTTGTACATATTTGGTTTAATCATATCTGGAATAAATGTCTAGTTCTTTTCTGTTATCAAATACTTGCTGGTCTATGAAAATATAAAATACTGGAAATCTGTGCAATAGGCATACCTGTGGGTGTGATTCTCCACAGTACAGCAACCTCCTCAGATCTTGATGCCACAGGATAGCCAGGTGTCCAGGGCATCAGTGATTTCCCTCCACACACAGAAAACGGAGAACTGCACACCTACTGTGTGTGAGTGAGAACAGCTAGAGAGAACCCTTACCCAAAGGCACCCTGCTCTGATTAGAGGGACATATTAGGTGGGGCAAGGCTAACCAATGTCTTTCTGGTGACTCTCTGAAGGTACATGTATTTTTAAACTCTCTGAAAACATCTATCAAAGATTTCTGTAACATACAGACTCATTTCCACCTGTGCCCATGGCCAGGAACGCTCTTGTCCACAGCATACCTCCATCTTTGTTGACAAACAAAACGAAGGCCATTCGAGCTAAATGGTATCCTAACAGAATGGAGACACAAGTCCTCGAGCTTAGAGCTCTGCCTGTCAGTTAAAATTCCCTTTGGAATGGAGTTTGGTGATTTCTCCGACTGCCTAGTGGGCACCTTCCCACCCCCACCCAAACCCATTGTCATTCGCCATCCACACGTGGCCTTGCAAAGCACAAAGAACCCCAGCTCCAGTGAACCTTGGCGCTGGGTTTGGGAGGTCTGCCCCTCAGGACAACAGGCTTCTCTCTCAGTGTGGCCCTCAGAGGCTTGCCTGTTCCAGGACTGGCTCTATTTGTGCTTTTGGGGTGATACGGTTGTGTAGACTGGGGGCTAGCTGGGGAAGCAGAGCCAAACCCAGAGCTTCATGGTCACAGATTTCAAAGCCTTTCTTTTGAGGGTTAACACAAAGGAGCTTGTGAAACAGATCAGCCTCGACAGTGCAATAGACTTCTATGGCGCTGCACATAAAGGGAAGAGGATGTGGGGCCAGTTTATCAACTGCACAGGCGGCGAAAGGGAAGATGAAAAGTCCTCTGGAAATAGGAAACAGAGTAGGCAATCACTGCTTGCCCTTGAAGTATTCTTCTGCGGTGGCTGAGGAACAATGGAGAGGGCAGGGGGCGGGAGAGAGCCGGACCCCCCTTCACCTTGCTGTGCCGAGAGTCCCGGTGGGGAGGTCTCATTTAAAGAGAAAGACTTGGGAGTAAAGCACACACAGAGCTCTGACGCTGGAAAAATTGCTCCCCTCCCTTTTTCTCTTCTTGCCACTTTCCTGGAAGGAAGTTCCAAGCATCTATGGGCTCTCTCAGAAATTCAAATGCTCTCTACTCCCTTAGCTCACACTGGAAGGTCTTTCCGTCTTTATCACCCAAATATTAATACATTCGTCGAACAGTACTAATGAAATGAGCACTCTGCACCAGGCTCTGGGTCTACCACAGGCTGCCCTCCCAAGGCCCACCCATCATTCCACCCAGGAAGGCACCGGTTAGCTCCCTAAACGCTCGTGATCAGCTACGGTCAACGCAGCACCACGGACGAGACCCGAGTGCATGTAGTACCAAAGTTTGCCTCCAATCATACCACCAATCGGGGGTCTAGCAACATATTTCTAGTGTGTTCCTTTGTTTCTGGTCTTTGAAGAGAAGATAGTGCTCTAAATATTTGTTTGCTAATATTCCCACAAAAATGGTCCTTGTTTATTTTGTCTTTAAAAATATCATTTACCTTACCCTGGAGCTTTAAGGCTAGTTACGGAAAAATCTCATAACAAAATGGACACAGGTACTCATTTTTGAATTCGATTTCAAACCGAGGCAGTATTTTAAAGAAAATCTTTAAAAGTGCTTGGGTTAAACAGTATGGGGTACTTAGCAAGCCTTCAATAAATATTTGCTGAATGAATGAGAGAATAAATTCCCTCCATTTGACTCTGCTTTCTCATCTGGGAATAAAGGAGGTAAATAAAGTGAGACAGTATTTAACATTTTGTAGTTTACCAGCTAAGGGTAAAAAAACTCATTCTCTTTTTTGTTACTAAAACCATCCATCTGCCAAATGTCACTTCCTGATAAGAGCCCATTTCTGAGTCCTCATTTGTAACTAAATGTTGGCTGACATAATTAATGTTTGCGACACAACATTTGAATTACAAACCAAAGGCAATTGACAAATCAGCTCTATAAGACGGTCATTATAGAGGCCTGTGCCATAAACTCCTGAGACACAGGATTTATTCAAATTTAGGAAAATGACAAAAAAAGGATCTGAGCCTAAGAAATGGGGGTGATGGAAAGAGAGGTGGCCTTGGCAAGAAGGAGGGGGAGGGGGTCTCAGCCAAAGCCTCTGAGACGCACTAATAGTCTCTGGAGATACACACTGTTGAGAGGCCTAATGCGAGTGGCTCCAGGCCTGCCGGAGCTGGAATGTGGCTGGGCACTTATCTGCAGTCTCCCCACCCCCCAGGGCTCCTGCAGGTCACTTCTGTCACTGCCGTACCCTGTGTGCAGAATCAAACCAAGCGCTTCAGTCCCTAAGACAAGCTGGCTGGACCAGGAACCAAAAAGCAGCCCTCTCTTTCTGCCTTCCCGAGTTTTAGTTGGGAAGCATTTTTAATGTTTCCTGCTAGGAGCAGTTACGCTTAATAATAATAATCAAAAAGGCAAGGTAATTAGGCAGGTGGGAGGAAAAGGGCTAACTCTGAGGCACAGAGGAAAGTGGACACAGGTAAAATCCCATTATAATGATTACCTTTACAGACAGAGGACTTTGTAAAACAAAGTCATTTCCTACGCACAGAAGCAGCCAGGCTGCAGAGCCCTTGCTGCCTTGATCTGAGCCACAAAGCGCTGTCTGGGCGGGGCCCTGCGTCCTGCCACACAGCTCTGAAGCAAGCATTAGCCGAGAGCTGCCGGCACCTCGACCAGGAGGAAAGCTGAGCTATTTACAGTTCACTGTGCGGCTGTAAAATAACAAATATCAAGAACAATTCACATTTGCTTAGCTTTCACATTTCCATCTGCTAATCTGTTTAGTTTTCCTCGCACTCCTCCCCCACCCTACCTCACTCACCCCCAGCTAGATTACCTGCTCTGCGTCCACACCACCCACGGGGACATCTAAAACAGTTCTTCTCACCATCTGATAAAAAAAAAATCAGAACCCCATGGGACATCCTCACACTTATTTTATGTTTTATGTCTTCACAGGAGGAGGGAAGGCAGCGCAATCTCTTCCGTGCTCAAGGCCCTCTGGATGCGCATCTGGCCCTGCTCTGCGGCCACCATGAAACCACGAAAAGATCCAGCTGCCAAGAGGGGGAAGAGGTTCTTCCGAACCAGGCACATTTCCGTGCTCCGTGGCTCACTCTGACCAGCAGGCTGCTTACCTTTATATATCCCTCCTCCCAACCACATAGTTCTTTGGGCCTTTAATACAGGAGGCCGTGGGATTTCCATTTCAAATACCGGCGAGGTGCTGCCTCTCCAGTCTTGACTACCATCGACCGAGCCCCAGGAAAGGCTTGTGCAAAGGTGTACGGTCGGGGGCTGGGTGCTAAAACGCGGGTGCTGGGTATTTTACGTCCTGGCTCCCTGGGTGGAGCAAGGAAGGGAATACGATGAGTCAGATACACCTCCCTTCAGATACGTATCCTTCATCCCTTGCCCCACTTGGAGGTTTGCTGGTATTCACAAGTTGCTCTTGCAAAGGATGATCAGACTGATGCTTCACTAAATTCCTAAAAGCGGAAATCTTGATAGGGAGGGCAAAGGAGGTAGGGGCAGGTCTAGGACAGGAAGAGCCCTCACGGCGAGGGTTTGAGGGGAGGAGGGGATGGGAGGTGAGAGAAGGCACCCGCAGTCGGCAGGACAGTAAAGGCAGATGCCAGCAACCTGCTCATCTTCCCTTATCACGAGAGAACCCGCCGCGCACGTCAGTGAAAGAACCCTGGAAGTGTGACCGGCTGCTTTCCTGCTTCAAGCTCCGTGGGTCTTTATCATCCTTGAGTGAAGTACAAGTCCTCCATGGGCAGCTCACCTTAGCACGCGTCCCCGCCGCGCACTGTACTTACTGCTCTCTGGCTTCCAGGCCGCTGAGCCTTTCCACTGCTGTTCCCTCTTCCCGAGAGCACACTCCCCTCCTCGGGTAGACTGGCATGACTTAATTCAGAAGTCATTCTTCTTTCTCCAAAGTCTCCTTGGACCCATTTAGGGAGGTGAAGGGTTTGCCCTCTGGAGAAACCCTACTGAAGCTCTCAGATCACTGAGTTATCTGACTGCCTGTCTGCCTCTCCCCAGAGATGCCGAGACGTGATTTCCACGAGGACAGGCACTGGGTTTTTGTTATGTTTGTATCTTTTAGTGCCCAGCACACAGACACCTGCACAATGAAGTGATTGTGGGGACCAGTTTAAACAGGTGGCAAACCCAGCAGGCCGCAGTCCTGGCTGTGCAGGTGAGGGGTGGTCACGAGTCTCTCTCTCGCTTCCTGGTGTCTGTACCCACCTCACCTGCCACCTCTTTCTCTTCCTTACTAACAGGATAGTTCACATAATATTCCAAAGACTTCCTGATTCACAGGCCTCTCCAAAGTGATCAATCTTTGGTGGTTCAAAGATTAAATGCTTTGAAGATACGACAGAAGAAAAAAAACCCTTTCTTGGCCATTTTTTCTCAGAAGGGCTCTTTCCAACCACACGTGTCCCCTAAGGTAAGAACCCAGACAAGAGATATCATCTCTGTGGATAATACAAATGACCCCAATAATACATCTCAAATAATACCATCTGCCCAGGCCCTCTGCTCAAATCTCTAGGTATTTCCAGGGTATTCTGATGGCTAGAGTTCTTTCTGGTTCTGTCTTTGCAGATTGGTGGTTCTTAAAGTGTGGTCCCCTGAGCAGGGCATCAGTGCCAGCCGGGAACTCGTTAGAAATAAACATTCTCAGACCGCACCCCAGACCTGCTGAATCAGAAACGCTGGGAGCAGGGCCCTGGAATCTGTGTGAATCTGTGAATCACCTCCAGGTGATTATGATGTACACTAAAGTTTGAGAACCACTGTTTTAGACTTCAGTGAGACCACAGGTACAGTCTCATACAATGCCTTGTTATTTAAGGTACATACTTCTGCAAGGAAGATGGAACACAGATGCATAAGGATATCCACCTTTCCTTCCAGGCAGTACTATCTAGTGAACTTTCTGCAATAATGGAAAAGTTCTACATCTGTTAATAGGGTAGCTACTGGCCACACGTGGCTTTGGGCATTTGAAATATGGCTAGTGGGAATGAAGAATTGAGTTCTTAAGCTTACTTAGTGTAAATAGCTAAATGTGCCTACTGGCTACCACACTGGACAGTGCAGTTCTAGAAGATAACTAAACTACAGAACCATATTCAACCCAGTTCCTAAAATCCCAGCAATAAAAATCTTTAATACATTCTCTTAGACTCTGTCATCTGTAAGATGGAAGGTAACCTATTTGCTGATTCATTCATTCAAATATTTACTATTTATCTAAAATTTACTCTATCAAATTAAAGCATTATGTAAAGTAATATAAATTATTCTTTCTGTATAATCTTGATAAGGCTTTAGACATATGGTTCGATCTGATTTGATCTGTGATAAATTAGGATTCTGGGGGGAGTAAACCATGTTGTTATTGTGTGCCTTTCAATGTATCTTTTAAGATTTAAAGAAAAAGGATATACATAATAGAAGCCAACCTCAAAAACTGCCAAGAGGACTTTTCTTTGTGGTTATACAAATCTTTTAGACTGCTCTGTTTTATACCAAGTTCTGTTCAGGTAGATAAGGGGTCTCATTTTCCAAAACAAATACATATTTTCGTTCTGCTACCTAAACAAGAATGGCCTACCCATAGCTGTCCATCATTAATGAGTTCGTATACAAATGGTTAAGTCTGGATTATAGAAAGTCTATGTTCCATTTTTTAAAATTTTTTATTTTGACTATCAACAGTTTAGCCAAATCCAGACTGTCCCAGAACAAATAAGGGCTCCTGTCCGAATGTGCACTCATAATTGGGGACTTCTGCAGTGCTCTGTCTCTCTCTGGCCTCTGGGTATGCAACGCTAGCCTACACAAGCTAAGGCTCAACCGCTTCACAAGGAAATTGCCTGGAAGTGTGACTTGGGCCTCTGGCCTCAGCAAGACCCTGCACGACAGTGGTGACCAAGTTCTCCACGGCCCTGGCTTGGCCTGTCCTCACCAGCCTCCCATGATGCCTGTCCCTGAGGCTCTAATACTTGGCCCTGTCTAGGACTCCCCAGACAGAAAAGGTAGTTTTGGTGTCCTGTTTCTTTGTGCCAGGTTTGAGGAAGCTGAATAGGGTTCGGGCACTCCTGGCGGGGCACGGGGTGTCTCCACCAGACAGGCGGCGGCTCAGCACGGGCTTCCAAGTGCCGAGGCAGCGCTCCGTCCTTGAAGCGGGAGCACCCTGGAGCCTGCGGCCCAGGGGCCCTTCGCTTTCTTTCATGATCTCTGCCCCGAACGTCTAGGCCGTCACTACAGAGGCTCGGAGGGGAACAGGAGGAGAAAGGTTAGCTGGGTTAGGGGACAGGTGGGAGGACAGAGGGAATTTGGGTCAAGTCAGGCTTGGGGCTCGAGCAGAACTAAGGAGGAGGAGTGTGACGGGGAGCTGGCGGGTGTGCTCTGTGCATGTAAACTGTGCACCAGGGTGAAAACTCGGGCATCAACAGGCCCAGGGATGCCAAGCCCCGGCTTTCCACCTTCTCCTCACCCACAGACCCCAGCGCTCCTTCCCGCCAAGCCCGGAGGCTCCCCGATAGTCTTCAAAACAGCAGCCAGAGAATGACGCTGAAATGCTCAGGGTTTGCAAACCAAACAAAATCTGACCCTTCCTCACCTGGGTTAGTCCCCCACAGTAGGAAGGAGACTCCTGAATAACGGCAGTAGCACTGTGGACCCTGAGTCGAGCCCTTACCACGGTCTAGCACTTTAAATATAACAACCCATTTCATCCTTGCAGTGACTCCACGAGGAGAGGCCGTGACTAGCCCCATGTGGGGGTTGAGGAGACTGGGGCCAAAAGAGGCCGTGTCTGGCTGTGAAGGGCACACAGCTGCTGAGGGTGGACTCGGGCTGCCACTCCGGCACTCTAAGTACTCTGCTGATACTGCCTCCCACACAACGGGACTCTGCTTTCAGGTTTATCTCAGAGCAAACGAGCATAGAAGTTTTACAATAGTATATCTGTAGATTCACTAAAATCCGACATTTACAGGATATTAAAACCATTCTAAGAGACAATCATGGTATAGGTGTAATCACATTTGTAAGCTTGCCAAATCGGAGTATAAGAGCTTTTATGAAAAGTTTCAGAAATGTGGCTTACAGGGTAATGGTTTATGGTCAACTGCCTTTTGATCTCTCATGTGAAAAATATGTACTTACATATATTGCAGGAAACCTCACCACTTCCTTCCTAAGTGTTGGTCAAAAACACTAATTACTTGACTAATTAGACTGTGAAACTTCCCTTACAGATGGTAAAAATGAGCTATTTTCACCCCACAAATTTAGCTGTGACATACCACCAAAAAAAATGTAGAAATCTTTCAATGGTTTTATTGTAGACAGCATGAACAATTTAAGCAAATCATATAAAAATAAATTAGAAACTAATGAAAATAATCTGTTCTTTCATAAGAGGGGGAAATAACTCCAGTTCTATGGAAGCAAAGAGCTAACCAAGGAGGCTTGCCAACAAGGTGACACCCCTTTGACAGGAGCCTGGAAGCCAGGTCCGCATGCCTCTTCCACGGACTGGGACATCCCAGTGAACTGGTCGGTCCTAACTTGATTTATGATTTTCATCATGGTTTTCAGGGCTTCCTTTGATTTTCCTTTGTTTTCTTTCAGACATTCCCTTCAAGGGAAAGCATGTGCCATGTTCACCTGCCAGCCATGACACGGACTGCCATCAGCTCTGCACGCACAGTATTTCAGAACGCCACATCAGCACGTTGGCCAAAAGAATTAGTATGGAATAAAATGGAATCTAACCAAGTACTGCAGCTCAGGGAAGGAAACACCTCCTTGACTCGTGGCTGCCCTCATGAGATTCCACACCAAGGGACACTCACCAGCATCCAGGCTGCCAGTGGCCGCTGTCCAGCCCATGACAGGTGGGATGGCCCCAACCACGGCTCCGACCCACGTGTTGGCAATGCTGATCCTCTTCAGTGGTGTGTAACAGCAGGTATACAGGAAAATGTTGAAGAGTCCCAGGGCTCCTGTGAGTGGATTCACCCCCCAGGTCAGAAGGGCAACTCCTGGGACAGCACAACAAGTGGCAAAGGACACAGCTAGCAGTGGGCTGGAAAAGAGTGGAGAACACCAAGCCATCACTTTCAACTGAAGCTAATCACACGGCTGAGAATCAATCGAAGCCAATGAAGTACGAATAATCTACCTGGTCAGGGAAGGGACTTCTTCCTTGGTGTGGGAATCCTCTTTACAAAACTTAGAATAGGGAAGGGTTGTGTTTTGGGAACTCTGGCTGCTGCTCTTAACTTTGCCAGCCGGAAGTGAAGGATGGAGTAGCTCAGGGTGCCCTGCATTTGAATATAGGTCCTGTCTCTTCCTGGCTGTGAGACTGCCAAGACTTCACTGTGCTCATCTCTCCAAGAGAGATTATTAATACTCTGCCTCACAGGGTTGAAGTAAGGACTGAGACAATGCCTACTTTGCACGGTTTTCCATTTTATAGTTAATGATAAGTAAGGGATAGTCTAGAATAAACAATTTAGAACACAATACACAATACTGCAAGATTCAGGCAAAAAATAGTACTTTAATTCTGGAAGCAGTTCTACCTATTTATTGATACTTTATTTTAAAACATCACCTGATTAGCAATAATGAACAACAAAGGCATGCCTCAGCAGGTGCCATCGTTACAGGATCTGTAATAAATCACAGGCGCGCATGGCACCAGCTCCTGACCACAGTGAGCACCAGGTGGCTGCTGCCTGGTGCCAGGGCCGTAACTTGGTTTATGGACTTGGGACTTTGAAGAGGAGGTCTCATAATACTACACATGTAAATGAAAACTGTCAACTAAAACTCTACAGTGATAATGATGATTGTAAGCCTGTTTCTCAAAGAGCCCACTTTTTAAAGTAGACTTTGTATGGAACTTGTGAAAGGCTTTTTGAGAGCCTACATACGTTGGATCTACTAGTTCCTGCTTATACGCATGTTTATTTATTCTTTCTTAAGAAACCTAAGGAGGTTATTCAAGTCTGCTCTCTCCTTGCAGAAGCCATAACTCCACCTCTGAGTAAAGTATGTTTGTGTGGTGTTCAGGAACCCCATTCGATTAGATTCCACAACGTGCTTCTTGGGAAGCAAGAGTCACTGGCGGGCAGCTTCTAGGTGCTCTGGTTTTAGCAACAGCCGACTCCCTGAGGGAGGCAATCTTTACCCAACGTGCACACATGTGAGATAATCCCCCGCTATCCACAGGCTGCAGTGTTCCCACAGCAGGAGAGAAGCCCTGTGTCTATGGAACTGCCCCTCTAGGAAACACTAACTTGTAGAATTATGACAAGTTAGAATTCAGCTGCAGGGGGACAGGGGGAGTAGGAGAGCCCGGCAGCTGAAAATACAGTACCAGGTGACGTCAGGGCCATAGCGCATGAAGGCTGGAAGGAACCTGACGGAGGATCCCGGCTCCCACTCTGCTAGGTGGCCAGCACCGACTCTTTCCTCCCGGGCCTGTGACCACTGCCTGAAGATGGGACCCAACAGAGTGGGAGTTTTGATGGAAAAAGAACATACAGGGGACATGTTGCCATCAAGGTGCCTGTGACAGAAGAGCCATGGCCTACAGCTGAGAGACTTCTTAGTGCACGTCCCACCCTGAGGGTGGGTTTCCACCACCTGTCCCTGGGCCACCTCTCCTGAACCCCAGGGCCACCTCTCCTGAACCCCAGGGCCAACTACTGCCACAACACTCACTTGGCTCCTCCATCTGTCATTCTACCTTGTCCTTCCATCATTCCCTCCCTGACATTTCCCGTTTCTGAATCTGCTCAATGACCCACCGTTTCTGCTCCTGCTGGGGAAAGCCCTGCAATCACACCAACTGGCCCGTTTGGAGAGGATGGCTTCGCAGCGCTGGTGCTTGGCTGGAGCCGATCTCCATTCTTGTTCCTTGTAGTGACAGTTTTAACTCCTCTCTCGCTTTCTCAAGGCTCCAGCTTCCCTCTAGCTCCCCATACCCCCTGGCAGATGTCCTTCCCTCTTACACTACACTGACAGATACCCCAGATTTACTTCCTTCCTTTTCTCCCATTTCAGGAGAAGAGGCTGTCTTCTTTGTTTTCAGAGATAAACTCTCCACTTTGGCCCTTATTTAATCTCCCCAATCTGTCTTTCTTCTATCTCTACTGTCTACTGACCTGCATCTCAAATAAATCACTTTGTTCATACCTCCCTCACGGTAACACTTGCTTCAACGTTCTTCAAAGCCAAACATCCTGATGGAATCAACTAGACACATTCCTTGTCTCTATTTCCTCCGTCCCTCAGTTTCCTGTTTGGTCCTGCACACCTCCTGGAACAGATTTCTCCAAGGTGGTCGTATGCATCATGTGCCCTGGGACCACCCAGCTTCCCAATGTGGCACACAATATGATTTTCTAAATCAAAGTTTAAAAGATGCCTCTGTGTTGCTGCATCTCATATATGCCCAAGAAGAAGAATTTAGATGGTTATCAAGCAAATATTCTAACTGTTGTTCTTCTTTCAATAAGGTAGTTCGTAGCTTGTAAGAACAGAGTTATTTATTTATTTATTTTTGACCCAAGAGCCTCTAAAAAGCTAGCTTTGAATGGGACAAAAATGTGGCTGATAAACATTTTTATTTTTCCTGAATTGGGCCTTGTGTGAAAAAAGAAAAGAAGGTTGTTCATTCTTTCTCCAAGGTCTGTGGAAGCCAGTTGGATTCAAAGGTATTAGTGTTATGAAAAGCCCTTTTAGAAAAGCACACATGAATTTAATTTATTGAGATAGGCAATTTTATGTGGAAGTTTAGTTTCTGACCCCTATTGAAATCACAGAAAATCATGAGGCTCAATTTTGGTGTTTAAACTAACATGCTCAGGGGCATGAATGAAAACTGGGTAGGCTGACGAGCCATGTAAACAAAAATGAAGATAATTTTCCATATACCATGACCATTCTCAGCACCAGAGGAAGCCATCCCCTCCTGGCACAAGGAGTCCCCTGAAAATCGAGGGATTTCAGAGCCTTCTGGTGTTATGCAGAGGTACTCCAATTACAAACTGTGTGAAGTTTATTTTCCTGTGATGTTTCATTTTTCCTAAAACACTTATAAAAGTAACATACATTCAAATCCAGAAAATTTGCAACTACAGAAAATCACAAAGAAGAAATTCTAAATTAGTTACTCAGAGAAATATACTGGTTGATGTCTTTCTAGCCTTTTTCCAGTTATATATCTACTTAAAAAAATAACTGAGAACATACTAAATCATGGTTTTGTTACCTGCTTTATTTAAATATACCTTGATAATTTCCCCATGCCATTAAATATTTCTTTCTTTCTTTTCTTTCTTTTTTTTTAAGGAGATGGCGTCCCGTTCTGCCCAGCCCGGCTAGAATGCAGGGCACGATCAGAGCTCACTGTAACACCGAACTCCTGCCAAGTGATCCTTCTGCCTCAGCCTGCATAGCTGGGCCTACAGGTATGCACCACCAAGCCTGGCTTATTTTTAAAATTTTTTGTAGAGACAGAGACTTGCTACGTTGCTCAGGCTGGTCTTGAACTAGGTGATCCTCCTGCCTCAGCCTCCCAAGGTGCTGGAATTACGAGCATGGGCCACCATGCCCAGCCAAGTACTTCCTTTACATCATCATCATTAATAGTTACATAGTGGCTTATTCTGTGGACACACCACAGTTAATTCAACAACATACCTTTTTTGGACATGAGTATTTTTCCATTTTTATTATAAATAATGTTGGGACGAATATCTCAGGGACAGACTTTTGTTCACAGCTCTGATTAGAATAAACTCTGAGGGTAAATTCCTGGATGTGAAACTGCTAAGCCAGATGAGATGCACATTATTTCGGGATTTGACACGCACTGCCAGGCTGTACTCCAGAGCCTGCACTAGTTCACGATCCCACCAGCAGCGCATGAGAAGGCCTGCTTCCCAAACTTGTATTAACACTGGGTATGGCATTAAAAACAAAGCAAAGCAAAAACCAAAATTTGCCAACAGGATAGATGAAATCTTAGTATTATGGGCTTCTAAAAAAACCTTCAAAATTAACAAAGCAAAACAAGTTTATTGAGATAGCATTATCCCCATTTTACAAATGAGAAACTGAGATTCAATGCAAGTAAAATGACTTGGAAACAGGCTTATTTGTTGGTTCATTAATTTCATCCAGAGTTCCCAGGGGGTGTGTGGCGGGCACATGCTATAATATGGCTTGCTGAGGTGTGCTGAGGGCCTGGGGCGGCTGGAGTCTTTACTCTGGTTGCGGTCAGCTGGGAGTAGCCTCCTGCATGCTGAAAAGCTCATCCAGTTTAAACCACTGTACAGACAGCCTAATGGGCTACTGCATTCCCTGAGATGAAAACAACTGGGGAGCACTAAATTAAAAAAAAAAAAAAAGGACAGACCTGGGATGTAACATGGTGAGCAAGACAGACGTGGTCCTCGTCCTGTGGGCACCTACGCTGCAGGGGCAGCCGGTTCTGCAGGCAAGAGCCATCAAGCGTGGTGCAGCGGAGGAACAGGGCAGTGGAAAGCACCTGATTAAGTGTGTGTGTTGCAGGGTGGCAAGGCATGTTTCTAGGAAGAGCTGTTTAAACTGAGACCTGAAGAATGGAAGACGGCCAGAAAGGGTGGACAGCAGTGGGAACAGCAGTATTTCCAGCAGTGGGAACAGCGTGTAAGGCCAAAGGGGAGAAGCAAGGCAAGTTTAAGTTCCTGTATCTGGTGCAGAATGAGGGGCGGGAGGTGTTAGGAGCAGAGAAGTTAGGAGAGCCACAGGGAGAGCCCTCTGGGCAAATGCAGACTCAATGGAGTTTTCTCTGTGTTTTAAACAGGGAAGAAAATGATGAGATCTGCTTTTCAGAAGGGTCACTCTGCCTGCCATATGAGAGTCAGCAAAGATAGACCATCATTTATCTGTTTACCTCACAAATGAAGCTCACATTAGGCATTTTCGAGGAAGAAGAATCATGGGCATGCTGCCACACAACTCTTTCAAATGCTCAGTTGAAAGAAGCAGCCTTCAGCTAGCTTGTACCTTTAATCTATCTTCCAGATTTCCTAAAATGTAGGTGGAGCAAATCAGATCAGCAGAGGGCGGGCCCTGCTCTCTCACCAAATGGCTCTTTGGTCTAACGACGTGAGGGTGATCGGGGTTTGCACGTCTAGCTCTGTTATTCTTGACTTTACTTGGTCTCTCCCTAGTCTTCTTTTCTCTTTTTTGTCAGATTTTCCATACCTTTGCAGGTTACCTTAAGCCTTGTTTGAAGTACGGCAGAGGAAAAAGTTAAATAGACAAAGGCGCAATGATAGGGTTTTGGTTAGAATCTTTGTATATAATGAAAATACATCAGTAATGAAGAGAAGGGACTCTTAAAACTGTGCCTGGGAGAAGGACAAGCAATATAATGGTTCTGGGATAAAGAGAAAATGTGTCAAGTGGTATCTGGGTTATTAAGTTTGATTTGCCATGAAATCTTTAAATATCATGGTAATATTAAAGTTATTGAACTGTTTTAATAAAGGGACCTATTCTGAGATAGAAAATGGTTAAAGAAGAGTGTTCATTTCTCATCTCAGTTAAACACAACTACGACTTTCTGCCTTCGTGCTCATAAAATGTGGCCAGAGCTAAAATCTCAAAGACCTGAAGGGCAGTTCTGTCAAGGACTGAGTTCTTGTTATTTTAGATCAATTATTCCATATACTCTTTCTCCTAATCATACCATTCTTGCTCTTCCCATTCCTAGATGGGTTTTAGAAAGTGTCCCGAACCTGGAGACACACACGACACGCAGACACACA
>RJWJ010015597.1:0-35936 GCA_004363605.1 Indri indri
CCTGTGATATGCTAGGACGTTGTTTCTCAGACTTTTTTTTCTTTTTTCTTTTTTTTTTTTTTTGAGACAGAGTCTGGCTCTGTTGCCTGGGCTACGGTGCCATGGCGTCAGCCTAGCTCACAGCAACCTCAAACTCCTGGGCTCAAGCGATCCTCCTGCCTCAGCCTCCCGAGTAGCTGGGACTACAGGCATGCACCACCATGCCCAGCTAATTTTTTATATATATATATATATATATATATGTATATATATATATTTTTTAGTTGTCCAGATCATTTCTTTCTATTTTTTAGTAGAGACCGGGTCTCGCTCTTGTTCAGGCTGGTCTCGAACTCCTGACCTTGAGCGATCCACCCGCCTCGGCCTCCCAGAGTGCTAGGATTGTAGGCGTGAGCCACCGCGCCCCGGCCTGTTTCTCAGACTTTAATGTACACACAGATCTGCCAGAGAGCGTGTCGATGTGCATATGCTGATTCAGCAGGTCTAGGGGAGGGCCTGAGAGTCTGCATTTCTGAAACTCCCAGGGAATGCCATGTGGCGGCTGCTCTGAGGCCCACACTAAGAGTAGCCAAGTGCTTGGCACTGTTCCAAAAGCTGGGGCTACTGCAGTGAAAAAGACAGACAAAAATGCCAACCCTGGGGGAGCTTTCGTATCAGGGAGGGGAGACAGACTTTATAAGCAAAGTTTATAGTATTAACATAAGAGATTATAGTACATGCTAAGGAGAAAAATCAGGGAAGGGGAATGAGAGTCTATGTCTGTTGGGCAGAAGGAGGTAAGGGGCTGAGCCCTGTGGGTATCTGGGGAAGAGCATTTTAGGCCGGGGGAACAGTGAGTGCAAAGGCCTCAAAGATTGATCAAGACAGTCCATGCAAAGTGCTCAGAGTACTCAATAAACGAAGCTGCCCTCATCATCTTTATTACGATGACGTTTGTATTGCAGTTTAGACCTTGAACTCTGAAGTCAGCCAAAACTTTGACTCAAAGTGCTGCCACAAAGCCGTAAACGAGGACAATTACTTAGCCATTCTGTGCTTCAGTTTCCTGATCTTTGACAGGAGATTAAAAATAGTAAGAAGATGTGAGAATTAAATGAGTTACTCTTTGTAAAGTGCTCAGAGCAAAGTCTGACTCACGGTGAGTGCTCAAGTATTAACTGCTGCTGTGATCATCATTTTCTAATCTGTTTGTGTTGGTTATGATTGTTTATTTGGATGTACGCCCCATGAGCTATTCCTGGTGAGCTTATTGTCACCTCTTTGTCCCCAGCACCCAACCCAGGGTGAGCATGCAGGAGGACCTCAGTGAATGTCAGAGATAAGTTTTTGCCAATGCTCCATGTATGCTAGGGACACAAAGATGTTGACTGTTGGCCAGGCTTGGTGGCTCATGTCTGTAATCCCAGCACTTCAGGAGCTGAGGCAGGAGGATTGCTTGAAGGCAGGAGTTCAGGACCAGCCTCGGTAACATAGTGAGACCCCCCCCACTACAAAAAAATTTTTTAAAAAGATTAGCCAGGTGTTGTGGCCTGTGCCTATAGTCCTATCTATTCCCCAGGCTGAGGCAGGAGAGTCCCTTGAGCCCGGGAGTTTGCGGCTGCAATGAGCTGTGATACTGCAACTGTACTCCAGCCTGGAGAAAACTTTTTTTTTTAAATCTTGACCCTAATTGTTGGGGGCATTTGGCCAAGAGTATAGATTGTGTGGTTCAGGTCCTTACTAATTTTACTTAATTAATTAAGAGATGGGGTCTCCCTATGTTGCCCAGGCTGTGTTCAAACTTCTGGGCTCATTGAAACCCTCCCGCCTCAGCCTCCTGAGTAGCTGGAATTATAGGCATGCGCCCCTGTGCCGGGGTACTGAATTTATTTTCTCAAGTGATCTCTCCTGAGAGATATATTAAGGTTTCCCGTTACAACTGTGGATTTGCCAATTCTCTTTTGTCATTTTGTTGTTTTGTTTTATTTTTGAGATGGAATCTCACTCTGTCGCCCAGGCTGGAGTGCAGTGGTGCCATCATAGCTCATTGCAGCCTTGAACTCCTGGGCTCACGTGATCCTCCCACCTCAACCTCCCAAGTAGCCAGGATTACCAGGTGTATGCTAACATGCCTGGCTTTTTTTTTTTTTTTTTTAATGGTACTATCACTCCTCTGCTTGTCTCTTGGCTTGTATTTGGCTGGTCAGTCTTTCTGCATCTTTTTATTTTCCCTCTTTCTGGGTCATGATGTTTTACTATGAATGGATCTTCGTGGAGTAGTCTCTGAAGGCTGACTTAGTGTAGGGCCTTGTGCTGGGCTCAGTGTGTGGGGAGTTAGAAAATCCTGCCTCCTGCTGCCCTGGGGGTTTACAGTCCAGCGGGAGAGACAGCCCCTTTCCCACAAAATGAGTGGGCAGGGCTGGGATGAGGGAACCCAGAGGTTCCCCTATGGGCGGGTGAGTGGTTTCCCGGAAGGGAGTTTCAGAAAGTCCTATTAAAACTACATTTGAGCAAGACCTGGATGAAATAAGGAATGAGGCTTGTAGAGGTCTGGGGAAATACATTGCAGTTGGCGGGAACAGCCAGTGCAGCCACCAGAGAAAGGAAGAGCTTGGAGACTTTGAGGAATAGATAGCAAGGAGGCCAGTGTGGGCACCTGAGTTGGAGCCTGACCCAGCGAGGGTGGGTTGGGGGCGGGGATTAGGGGTTCAGCTCCCTGGAGGAGAGGATGGGTGAGCTGAGCCCGCAGAGGTTATAGAGTAAAACAGTAGGGTACAGTGACTCTGGAATCAGATTCCCTGGCTTCATATCCCTGCTCTGTGTGACCTTGGGCTGGGAGGCAACCTGCCTTGCTTCAGTTTCTTGATCCATACAGTGGAGAGGATAATACCTCCTACAGAGGGTCAGACAGGGCCTGAATATTCTAACTACTCTGTGTGCTAGATCTGGTGCCCATCAGGGTCCACTGGGGACATGGAGTGTTGGGGGTAGAAGAGTGGATGAGACTGGACAGGTAGGGTACCTGGGCTTTTTCTGGAGGGCACTGGGGAGTCATGGCAGGTTCTGAGCAGGGTGGGTACAGGGTCAGGTTTATAGGTTCATGCTTTAAAAGACCCTTTGGGTTGCCCTCTGGCAGGCAGTTGCGGGGATAGTTGGAACCAGGCAATGCTGGGGCAGGGTTGTCGGGGGACAGGAGACACCAGGACAAGGGCCTGCTAGGAGCCCCTTTGGGTGTCTCTTGAATCGGCCTGCCATTGAAAGGCCCTAGACCAGCACTGTTCAATAGAAATATGCGAGCCGCATGCGTAATTTTGTTTATTTATTTTTTCTTTTCTTTTTTTTTAGTCCCAGTCTTGGCATGGAGACGTATGTGTAATTTTAAATTAACAGGCAATCAATACTTAAAAGTCATTATTAGCTTATTTCTTATTGTTGTCCCGTACTAAGTGTGAGCCAGGTTTGGGGCACCGGAAAGGCTGAACCCACAGGGCCCTGTCCTGAGCCTTGAATGCCAGGCCCAGAGGCTTAGACTCAGTGCCGCCGTAACCGTCTAGGGTTCTGCCTGTTAGTTTCTCAGGGTGAGGTGATCCCGGTGCCCAGTCTCCTCTGCGGAAAACCTCGGTCCCCACGCTTCCCAACCGAAGCTGAGCACTCTCAGATCTCTCCGCCCGCTTCCTTCCGCCCAGGAGTTCGCAATCCTGGGGCTTCCTGGCCCTTTAAATCTCTGCTGTCAATCAGGGCTCCTGTTTAGAGGGAACGTCGTGCAATAAGCCGCCTCTTGAGTGCCGTGGCCTTTGCCCTGGCCTTGTTCCTCCGTTGAGCTGGACGTTGGTACTTGTTCCACGCTCCCTTACATCCTGCTGTTTCTACCCCACCGCCCCCTCTCGGCACCTCTCGCCTACTCCTCCCTGTTTCGAAGTTGGGCCCCTTCGCCAGGGCCTTCCTTATATGGGCACGGCCCCGAACGGCGGCCTCTCATTGGCTGGAGGCGTCACGCGCGCGTCTGTCAACAAAGGGGCGGAGGGAAGCTAGTTGCTCGCCAGCCCGCGCGGTGGCCGGAGGGAAGGCGTGAGGGGGAGGGCCCGCGCCCTTTTCGCGCGCATGCGTGTGTGCTGCCACCCGCTCCAGCCGTCTTGGGGGGGGGGCCGCGGGTGAGGGTGCTCTGGGGGCGTGTACAGGTTTTGAGGGTCATTTGAGGGGTTCGAAAGATTCTTTTGGAGGCGGGTACAAGATTTGGGGGTCCCTTTGCGTTTAAGCAATATTTGGGGGCTTGGGAAAGTTTTTGTGTGGATGTAGGAGATACTTTGGGGTTCCCTTGATCTTAAGGGACGCCTTGGGGTTTGGGTTCATTTTTAATGTAGAAGGTTGGGTTGTGTTTTACCGGCCTCCTTTGTGGCTTGGGGTGTTTGGTGGGTATAGGATTTGGGGAGCTCCGGGGAGACTTAGAAGCAAAGAGCCCAGGAGTACGAGTTCTGGAGCCAGAATGCCAGAGCTTGCGTCTTGACTCTGCCCGTCTGACCCCGGACGATTTAACCTTTCTGTGCCTCATCTGGAAATAGGAACTAATAACACCACCTGCTTCCTGGGGACTGGGGAGGATTCACAGGACTTGTTAGAACAGTATCTAGGAAGCTCGCAGTGAACGTGCAGTAAGGACATGTCCGCTGTTGTAGCATTTGTGAGGTTTCTTCGGGGATTCTTGGGGCTTTATGAACTATTTATATGGTTCGGGATTAGTCTTAAGTGTTAGGGAGTTTTTGTGTCTTAGTTCCTTTGCAGTTGGAGGGCTTCTGAATTAAGAGATAATTGGGCGGGGGGTGAGTATAGGATTCCAGGAGACTGGTCGTTTGAGCCATCTGTCAGGTTGGGAAATTGTTGCATGTGCTGGGATCTGTGAGAGGTTCATTGCGATTGGGCCCTTTTGTGCTGGAGAGGATATTTTTAGGTTTGGGGATTTAAGGTAGGATTTGAAAGGTTCTGGATTTTGCAGGAGGGCATTGAGGTTCTGCAGATAAGGTTTACAGGATTTTAGCAGGTGGCCAAGTCGTAGAGGGGCAGCCTCTGTAGAGAATGGCCTTTTCTGTGTCAGCTTCTTCCCCAGAGCATTTACATATACAGGTTAAGTGTATCTTATCTGAAATGCTTGGGACCTGAAGTGTTTGAGATTTCAGATTTTTTCCGATTTTGCATTATACTTACCAGTTGAGCATCCCAAATCTGAAATGCTCCAATGAGCATATCCTATGAGCATCATGTTGGCACTCAAAAAGTTTTGGATTTTTGAGCATTTTGGATTTTCAGATTCAGGATGCTCAACCTCTGTCTGAATTGTCAGTTGATAAACTTAGCTATCTATAGGTTTTAGAAGCTGTGTGGTGATATTTTTAGCAATGAGCTGGGATTTTAAGCAGGGACTGTAAGTATTTGAGGGGTAGGTGGGATTAGGGATTATGGGGGAATAAAGATTCTAAAGATTGGAATTCTCTTTGTAACTGGTGTCTGTGAGTGTTTGGAGGCTATCTGGATTTTGAATGGTGTCTACAGGACCATGAAGTGAATGGGGTGTCTGTGGAATCACTTGAATTTAGAGGGACAGTCTATACTGCAGGAATCAGCAAACTTTTTCCATAAAGGGCCAGATAGTGGATATTTTAGGCTTTGCAGGCCATATGGTCTTTGTTGCAGCTATTTGACCCTGCTGTTGTAGCATGAAAGCAGCCATAAACTAGTAAGTGTGTATCAATAAAACTTTATACAAAGACAGGTAGTGAGCTGGATTTGGCCTGTGGGCCATCATTTTTCTGACTTCTTAGGTCTGTAAGGCACGTGGAAGGTGCAAGATGTCTGGAGGAAGATGGGCTAGAAAAAGATTGAGACATATGCTACTTATTAGTAGGTAGAAAGTGCAATGGAAGGGGTGGCCGTTTTGGACTCATGACCAAAATTGCCTCCAGATTAGGTCATTCACATAAAGTCATTGCAATATAAAATAGTCATTAAGAGAGCCCTGGGCCAGGCCTGGTGGCTCACGCCTATAATCCTAAGACTTTGGGAGGCCAAGGCGGGAGGATTGCTTGAGCCCAGGAATTTGAGGCTGCAGTGAGCTATGATGACGCCACTGCACTCTAGCCCAGGTGACAGAGTGAGATCTTGTCTCAAAGCAAAAAAAAAGAAAGTCCTGGATGAAAGAGTTCAGAAACCAAGTGTGAGAGCTTATTTTTGCTCTGGACCCATTGTGTCTTAGCTACATAACTCTTCCCCACTCTGAGCCTCAGTTTATCTGTGTGCAACTTGAGGAGGGAGCTAGACTAGAATAGTCTAAGACTCCTCTTTTCCCAGTGGTCTATGGCCGTGCTTCAGGGAATTACCTGCACAGTCTTTGCAAGGGCGTGCATTTTTCTGGGTGAGGATACACAGTTTTAAGAGGTTCTCAGCGGGGCATGGTACCTAAAGCCTGTAATCCTGGCACCCTGGGAGGCTGAGGTGGGAGGATCTCCTGAGCTCTGGAGTTTGAGACTAGCCTGAGGAAGAATGAGACCCCATCTCTACAAAAAACAGAAAAATTAGCTGGTTGTGGTGGCGTGTGCCTGCAGTCCCAGCTACTAGGGAGGCTGAGGCAGTAAGTAGGATCGCTTGAGCCCAGGAGTTGCATGTTGCAGTGAGCTATGATGATGCCACTGCAGTCGAGCTGGGGCAACAGAACAAGACTCTATCTCCAAAAAAACAGATCTCAAAGAGCCCCACGACCCAAAAAAGTGAAGAGCTGATTTCTTAAGGGCCTGTCTGGAACTGATATCAGATTTTCTCCTCTTAACCCAGACTATACTGTTCCTCCCTCTGCGGGCTTAAGCAGCCATAGCTGTGGGCAGGGCTGGGAATTCCTGTCTTTTCAGGAAGGAGCTGCTGGGAGAGCAGATAGGAAAGCAGAAGCTTGTCTGTCAATGGGTACTTTCACTTAAGTTTAGAGACTGTGGCAGCAGGAGGTCTCTGGATTGTGAGCAGAGGTAGTCAGGCAGTGGCGTAGGATCTGTAGGGTCCGAGCAAGCTGGCAAGCTAGGGTCACTGTTTGTTAAAAGAGCAGCTCTCATTTCCTCTGCAGCGCTGTTTGCTTACCTGAGCAGTGTGGCGGGGATAGAGTTCTTGACAGTCTAATTTGGTCTGTTCCTCCCAGAGAGGTTGAGGTTGGGTGGTCTTGGGAAGAAGGCTGTTCCCCTAGCTCCCAACCTCCTCTTCCCTGTCTCTAGGTGGCATGTGGGGCCTCCCACCACCATCTAGGTCCTGAGATGCGGTGAACCCCGGCCTGTCTGCCATCATCCCCCAGAATGGACCGCAGCAGCCTCCTGCCCTTCCAGCTATGGTGTCCCCGGCCCTTTGGCACCTACTCGCAGAACCAGCCGCGCCCACCTTCCGCGACCCTCAAGCCATCAGCCTGCCCTGAGCCTGGCGGCGGGGCTGAGCCAGACCATGGGCCTGCCCACTCCGAGAACACACCGCCTGCCTTGGCCACGGAGGCCCCCGCCTCCCAGCCTGCTCCGCTCCTCTCGGCAGCAGCTGCTGGCGACGAGGGTCGAGTCCTACTGGACACGTGGTATGTTATCAAGCCCGGGAATACAAAGGAGAAAGTGGCCTTCTTTGTGGCCCACCAGTGTGGTGGGGGCAGCCGGGCCAGCTCCATGAAGGTCAAGGGGCACTGGGGCAGTGACAGCTCCAAGGCCAAGCGCAGGAGGCGTTGTCTTGAGCCTACTAAGGCTCCTCCAGACCCCGGGGGCCGGGAGGGGCCCCCTGCTCCTGAGGAGGGCCCCGCCTCAGCTGATGAAGACCTGCTCTCTGTGGCCGAGATGGTGGCCCTGGTAGAACAGCGGGCCGCCCTGGCCCTGCAGAGCTACCCGCGCCCTGCCACCCCAGCGCCTGTGGTCTTTGTGTCTGCTGAGCAGGGCGGACCGGCCAAGGGGCTGGGGTCCGAACGGCGGTCCGGTGGTGGGGACTGCAGCCGCGTAGCCGAGGCAGTGGCCCATTTCGAGGCCCAGCGGGACAGCCCTCCCACCAAGGGCCTCCGCAAGGAGGAGCGGCCCGGCCCGGGCCCTGGTGAGGTTCGCATTGCCTTCCGCATCTCCAACGGCCGGGAGCCCCGGGCGCCAGACGGCACCTTGCCCAATGGGGGCGGGGGCCGGCCTGGTTGTGCCTACCCTGGCAGCCCAGGTCCTGGAGCCCGAGCCAAGGACAAGATCACCTGTGACTTGTACCAGCTCATCAGCCCCTCTCGGGACGCCCTCCCCAGCAATGTTGAGTTCCTGCTGGCCCGGGCAGACGAAGCCAGCGAGGGTGAGAGCCCAGCCCCGGCCAGGCCCGAGGACACGCCCCCGGCCCCCCCTCCACCCCCTGCCCGGGACTGTGGAGCATCCGGCTTCCACGTGGACGTGGTGGTGACGGGCGTGGTGGATGAGTGCATCTTCTTTGGCAAGGACGGCACCAAGAACGTGAAGGAGGAGACGGTGTGTCTGACGGTCAGCCCCGAGGAGCCGCCCCCACCCGGCCAGCTCTTCTTTCTCCAGTCCCGTGGGCCAGACGGGCCCCCTGAGCCACCCCCAGCCGACTCGCCAGCCACTGCACCAGGTCCGGACGATGCTGAGGGGACGGCGGACACCTCCCTGTGCCGCCTGTACCGGCATGTGTCACATGACTTCCTGGAGATCCGCTTCAAGATCCAGCGGCTGCTGGAGCCGCGACAGTACATGCTGCTGCTGCCCGAGCACGTGCTGGTCAAGATCTTCAGCTTCCTGCCCACGCGGGCCCTGGCGGCCCTCAAGTGCACCTGCCACCACTTCAAGGGCATCATTGAGGCATTTGGCGTGCGGGCCACGGACTCGCGCTGGAGCCGAGACCCGCTCTACCGCGATGACCCTTGCAAGCAGTGCCGCAAGAGATACGAGAAGGGCGACGTGTCGCTCTGCCGCTGGCACCCCAAGCCCTACCACCACGACCTGCCTTATGGACGTTCCTACTGGATGTGCTGCCGCCGAGCCGACCGCGAGACGCCCGGCTGCCGCCTGGGCCTGCACGATAACAACTGGGTGCTGCCCTGCAACGGGCCGGGTGGGGGCCGGGGGGGCCGGGAGGAGGGGAGGTGAACCGGGGCAGGGCGGGGAGAGCCCACCATGCCTGTCCCTCCCCCCTTCCCTGGGGGCCAAGGGCCAGGACTGGGCCACCAGCCCACACCCCAGTCCAGGCAGCATTGTTGCCTGACTCCCCCACCAGAACTGAGCGGGGATTCAGGGGGATGCCCTGAGAAAGCACTTGGAGTGACCCCCTGTTGGCTTCCTACTCTTCAGACCCAGGGCCGTGGACCCTCAAGTAGGGTGTTTTTTATCAGCATCTCAATTTCTTCTTCATTCAGCCCCAACTCCCTCCCTGCCACCCTCTACACCCCAGGGACCCACCAGCAGGGAGCAGACGGCAGCTAATTTTGGTACCATTTAAGGGGTCCCCCATTCTGGCCCCCCCCACAGTCTCCCCCAGTCCTTGGTCTCTGGACCTGTTTTCTCCCAAGAGGCTGCAGCACCCGAGGTTGGTATCTCTCCTAACCTTCCACACCAGGGCTCACCTCCTCTCTAGGAATTGGGAGCCATCAGATCACAGGTTGAATGTGGCACTTTTTCATGACGGCCTGCCATTTAACGTTTTCCCCATTAAAGAAGTAAAAAATCATTCACCGCAAGTTACCAGTCTTTCCTCTTTCCCCATAGGGGAAGAGACCAAAAAAAAAAATTGAAGTATAAGAATCTCCCTCCTCCCATTATTTAAGCTATCGCCATCACTCCTCCCCACCCCCCAACAAAGCTGTGAAGCCCTTTGCCTCGCTCTTGACAGCGTGGGGGGCCAGTGGGCAGGGACTGTGGGTTTGAACTTCTGGGTTGTTTTTCCTTCCACTCTGGGTACTTGTTCAGGCCCTGGGGTCTCCTCACCCCCGGCCACTTGTGTTTCTTTAGAATCTTTGGGTCAACTGGGACCTCGATTTTCAGGCAGTTTGGTCTGGGGTATTTTTGTTTGTTCTGTTTGGGGTTCTTTTTGTTTTTTCATCATCGTGGATCTGGAAGCTTCTAGCGTGTGGCATCTGACCAGTTTTGAATTGGTCCTTTCTATAAAATCAATATTTATAAGGCTGGGCCCAGACTGGTTTGTGTGTTGTTAAGGGAAGGGGGTTGGGGAGAGAAGGGAGTCGGTGGGCCTGTGCCTGGTGGGATGGCAGAAGTAGCGGGAGAAAGGATCCTTCGCCAAGGCCCTTAGCCAGAGATTATTTTCGACTCTTCTCATCTGTGTCGGTTCAGATTTGAAAATCTCAAAATAGTCATAGCTTGAACAAGATCATTTTTCTTTCTTTAAAAATCCAGTATTGGGCAAGTATGATGGCCCTCAAGTCATCAGGAGCCCGGGCTCCTCCTGGCTGACTGTTCCATCATTCTTTGGCTATGGCCCTTGTCCTCATGGTCCAGGGTGACGGCTAGATCTCCTAACATTACCATTGTGTGGGAAGGGAAGCCCCCTTCCTCCCAGAAGTACTGTACTCTACTCGCATATACTTCTCGGTGGTCAGAACTCAGCCAGACAGAATGGCTGCAAGAAAGTCTGGGACATTCAGTATGCCCAGCAAAACCCTTTTACCAAAAATCTTCTGTAATTAATGTTTTAAAATATTCACTTAATTATTTTATGAAATAAAAAGGGAATTAAGATATCTTTTATTCCACGTGAATAGTTGTGAACAAAGATAACTTTTTTTTCTTTTTTTTGAGACAGAGTCTCACTCTCTTGCCTGGGGCGAGTGCCGTGGCGTCAGCCTAGCTCACAGCAACCTCAAACTCCTGGGCTCAAGCGATCCTACTGTCTCAGCCTCCCGAGTAGCTGGGACTACAGGCATGCGCCACCATGCCCGGCTAATTTTTTCTATATATATTTTTAGCTGTCCGATTAATTTCTTTCTATTTTTAGTAGAGACGGGGTCTCGCTCTTGCTCAGGCTGGTCTTGAACTCCTGAGCTCAGGACGATCCGCCGCCTCGGCCTCCCAGAGTGCTGGGATTACAGGCGTGAGCCACCCCGCCCGGCCCAACAAAGATATCTTTTAAATTTAAATATAAAAAGAGAAATGGATATTGAGAGGCAGCTAGCCTCTGACATTCTTACCAGGGAATCAGAATTTCCAAAGACTAGGATGTATTTTAGTAGTTATTCAGTGCTTAGATTTTATAGTCAAAGAGACCTGGGTTTGAATCTTGGTTTTGTGGGATTTCAGTTTCCTGTGGAAGCTGGGTTAGATTATTTGGACCTTCCTGCTGAAAACAATTGAAACAAACAAACAAAAATCTTAAAAGCATCAACTAGCCAATGAAATACAGTAGAGACCCACCACCAAGCCAAGAATTTAAGGGCAAGGTACAGCGGGTCCCGAAGCCATTTTTGCACTGAGGGCATTTGCTTATATGGACAAACATGAATTTCCTATTTGGCAGCTGTGTTGAAACAAGCAGGCCCTAAAGCTGCCCAAGGTGGGGAACCTCATAGGAGCTGGGATCCCAGAGAACTATGAGCTCAGGTAGGGATGATCCAGAAGATTGCAGAGATGTTCAAAATGCTGAGGGGTGCAAGAGATCAAAGGACAGAAAAAATGGACCCTGAGAATTTTGGTCATAGGCTGGCCTTTGGTGCAGGTTTGCAGCCAGCTGCATGTCACCTGTGTGATGCAGGGTATTTCCGAGACATCTGGCAGAAACAGACACAAATCTTCTGGTGGAAGGAACTGCCATCTAGAATCCCCATAAATAATTTGTCAGGCAGTGGGTAATACACAAACGTTCATGAGAATAAAGCAGTAAGAACAAGAACACAAAGGCTTCAGGTGGTGAAACTGTCAATCACAGATTATAATACAACATTTATTTTAAACCATGTTTAACATTTTTAAAAGAAAAGCTTGGAATTATAAGTAGGGAACTCAACATTGTAAAAAAGAAAAAAAAAATGTCCTAGCAGATGGGGGAAAAAAAAAAACCCCAATAAAGTCTAGAAATGGAAAATACAATAACTAAAAACTAAAAGCTCAATGGCTGGGTTAAATAGCAAATTAGACACAGCTAAAGAAAGATTTGTGGAACTAGAGCTGGGTCAGAAAAATAGCACAGAAACAAAAACAAAATGATGAAAGGTTTTGGAGGCTAGAGTAAGAAGATCTGACATGGCATTTCATTGGCATCCCAGAATGAGAAGAGAGAATGGTGCAAAGATGATATCTAAAGACATGATGGATAAAAATTCCAAACTGATAAAAAGACACCAATAAGCCCAATGTGTTCCAAGCAGGATAAAGAAAAAGAAATGTACTCCTGGACACATTGAGAGGCTATGTGATCCTGGGCGCTTGATTTCTCTGAAGCTCAGTTTCTTAATCTGAAAAAAGAGTACTAACAGTTCTTCAAAAGCTTGATAGGTAAGACATGCTCAACAATTGTTATTTAGCAAATACACTGACAGCCCCTTCGCAGTGTGAAGCTGGGGGAGCCCAGGTTTGGATTATGAATAAGAACAGCTGGGCCTGCTGACTTTGAGACCCGGGGAAATATCAGTTTGCCAGGCACCTGCAGCCTCATCTGCAAAATGGGTCTAATAATCCTTACCCCAGATGCAAGCCAAAAATGTGCATAAGCCCGTTGAAAGCTTCCCGCTACTTTTTGTCAATAAACTGTTCACCAGCACAGGTGTTTTTCTGGAAGGGAGGTAGGACATGGGATTGGGAGCACAGCTGTGGGTGAGAATCTGGGCTCTGTAAACAACTGGCTCGCACGGAGTTCTCAGCCACATGCCCTGCAGAATGAGAACTGAAGTTGTCGCCTACCTCCAGATTTGGGGGGAGACTATAAATGAGTTGACATATGTAAAGTGTGCCTGGCACATAGCACACACTGAGTAAATGTCAGCGACTACGGAGGAACCTGAAGCTTCAGCCTGGAAGGCCGGTGCTCACCTCTCCTATTTAATAACCTCCATCCTGGCCTGGCGTCCCCGCTGCCTACCAGGTCTCCCTCAAAGTCACAAAAGCAGCAGACACACAGCCTGGAACATGACTCTGCTTCTAGGCTCCCTCCGTCGTAGGATCCTTTTAGGCCGGGCACTGTGGCTCAAGCCTGTAATCCTAGCACCCTGGGAGGCTGAGGCAGGAAGATCCCTTGAGTTCAGGGGTTCGAGACCAGCCTCAGCAAGAGTGAGACCCCCGTCTCTACTAAAAATAGAAAAAATTAGCCGGGTGTGGTGGCACCCATCTGTAGTCCCAGCTACTCGGGAGGCTGAGGCAGGAGGATTGCTTGAGCCCAGGAGTTGGAGGTTGCTATGATCTAGGCTGACACCATAGCACTCTAGCCTGGACAACAGAGCAAGATTCCACCTCAAAAACAAAACAAAAGAAAAAACCGATGTATGCTTTGCAAATACTTTTTAATTTAAAAAAAAATGGATTCTTTTGAGTAAGTTTGCTGAGCAGCTGGGTATGCACCAAAGCATATCTTTAAGGACAGAGTGTCCCAAACTCTGTTGACCATGAGACTCCCTCAGATATTTGTTAGAGTCCCAGCTGCTCCCCAGCATTCCGGTCCAGGAGGTCTGGGGTGGAACCTGGGAGTCTATGTCTTTTACTGAGCACCCCAGATGAGTCTGAAAATTAGGTAGGGTTAGGAAATACTTCCTCACTGCTTATATCCACCACCTCACACTGCTGTACCCCTGGAGAAAGATAGCATGGTCTAACTACTTTGCGGTGAATCTAGATCTGTCTTAACCATTTCTACCATAAATGTTCTCAAACTTTTGAAACCCAGTGTTTCCCAAAGTATCTTCTGAGGTACCCTAGGTTTATGAAGTGTTTCCCAGTAAAGGGGTTCCACAGTGAAATACTTCTGGAACCCCTGCATTCTCCACGTTCTCTTGAAAATTCACATTGTGCAGTGAGGAAACTCAATGTTGTCTCACCTGCCTCTTTGATTTCTGACCCCCTTTTTCATGCAATACCTATTTACTAGTTCTGCAGAGTATGGTGGGGTTTTTTTGCTTTGTTTTGTTTTGTTTTGTTTTTGAGAGGAGATCTTGCTATGTTGCTCAGGTTGTATTCAAACTCCTGGGCTTGAGGGATCCTCTTGCCTCAGCCTCCCTAGTTGCTGGGACTACAGGAGTGCGCCACCACACCCAGCTTGTGCGAAATATGTTTTGCAGAAACACTGGTTTATTGCCCATTGGGTCTGGCAGAATCTGGAATTGCTAAGTGTCAGCTTCCATCTCCTCTGTTTCTGTTTACAAGCACATCCTCTGTGGGCCCCCACGGGAGTTAGGTTAGGACTTGTGCAGTAGCAAGGCTGCCGTTCTGTACAACGAACTGACACAGAAAGACATAAGCCACAGAGAATTCATTTGGTTGGATGGTGTTGCTGCTCCAGATGCCAGTCCGTGGTTTGCTGACCAGAAGAACAGCATTGGGCCCCTGTAGACCTTCAGACCGAGTGTTTCCGGCAGGGTGGGGGCCAAGTTCTTATTCCTTTGGCTCTCACCCCACAGTGGTCTCTTGAGATAGTCAAAGGAAAGAGAGTCTTCAATCGTAGCACAAGTAGGAGCCAAAGGCAGGAAAAGCCAAGCCAGCACACCAGGGGTGAGCCAGCCTGAACTCCCCTGGCTGCAGGTGCCCTTGGCATGTCCCCTGCTGGGCGCTTCTCCCTCAGAGGAACATCCCCCGGGCGTCGGGCCAGCAGGCTAGAGCCCCAGGTATTCCGCCAGGAACACAGCGAGGATGCGGCTCAGGTTGTATACCGTGGGCGGGTGGAGATTGGCCTCGGTGTCCGCAGGCGTGTGCCAGACAGAGGGGAAGGGTGTGGAGATGAGATGGAGCACGGGGACCCCTGAAGGTGAGAGAGGAGACTCTGTCAGGCCCGCTGCGGCCAGCCACTGACCCAGGAGCCCAGGCCCAGGCTCTGGGTAACCTCGCTCCACCTGCACACACTGGGGGAAGATGCTCCATTTTGGCACTTTAAGAACTCTGAACACTGATTTTAAGTGTGTGAGGGTACATATTAGTTTAACAAAAAATGCAATATATCTATTGTATCTATTGTATGTAATATGTCATTGCATAAATTGGAGACACTCAAAACTTAATGGATTGTGGAGAGACCAGAAGATGAGAAAGATGTCCCTGACCCTCCTTGCAAAGTAATTAGCCTGTTTTTCTCTTTAATAATTGCCCTTATGGCCGGGCGCGGTGGCTCACGCCTGTAATCCTAGCACTCTGGGAGGCCGAGGTGGGCGGATCGTTTGAGCTCAGGAGTTTGAGACCAGCCTGAGCAAGAGCGAGACCCCGTCTCTACTAAAATTAGAAAGAAATTAATCGGACAACTAAAAATATATAGAAAAAAATTAGCCAGGCATCGTGGCACATGGCTGTAGTCCCAGCTACTCCAGGAGGCTGAGGCAGAAGGATCACTTCAGCCCAGGAGTTTGCGGTTGCTGTGAGCTAGGCTGACGCCACGGCACTCTAGCCTGGGCAACAGAGTGAGACTCTGTCTCAAAAAAAAAAAAATAATAATAATAATAATTGCCTTTATGCAGTATTTGATGTATTCCAGGCCCTAATCTAGGGCTGGCTACACGCACACACACACCCCATTTTATCCTGACAATAAATCCTTTAAGGTAGGTAAGGGGGTACTTACTTACCCCCCATTTACAGATGTGGAAACTGAGGCACAGAGAGGCAGGCAGAGTGATCAATAAAGAAGGCATTGTAAGGAATGCCTATTTGTTGAATAACTAAATTATAGAGTACAAATTTTAAAAGCAGTTTTTAGCGCTTACTATATGCCAAGTACTGTGTAAGCAGGCATTTTATAGACCTGATCTCATAATCACAAACCTGTGATTATGAAGGTTCTATGTATAGATATCTTCATTTTCAGAAGAAACGGGGCTCAGAGAAGCTAAGTGATTTGCCAAGTAATTAGGTCAGCCAGTGGCAAACTGCAGGGCCTAGAACCCGGACCTGTCTCAGTCTAAAATCTACATTCTTAATCCCTCTCCCAGATGTTTTCAACCCTGGCTGTACATCAAAATCATGTGGCAGCTTTGTAAAAAATCGTGCGGAGGCCCAAGATTGGGTTCAGAAAGCCTAAAATATGATTGGGTATTTTTCTTTTGTTGTTGTTTTTCTAAACATTCTTTGACTTTTTTTTAATTAAATTTTTTCTTTTTTTCCCCCTTTTTTTTGTCATTCTTTTCCTGTTGGTTACAAATGACAAAGTTTTTTTCTTTACTTTCTTTCTTTACTTAGAGATGGGGTCTCGCTATGTTGCCCAGGCTGGATTCAAAGTCCTGGGTTCGAGCGATCCTCTTGCCTTGGCCTCCCAAAGTGCTGGAACTACAGGCATGAGCCACTGTGCCCAGCCAAGTTCTTTGCATGTATTAGGGCATCCAATCCCCTCAACAGTACTCTAAGATAAGAGCTATTGTCCCCATTTTACAGATGAAAAAATCAAGGCACAAAGAGATTAAGTAACTTGCCACCAGTCCCCCACCCTGGGAAGGGGCCGGGGCCAAGTCAAATTTGTGGCTTCCTTGGACCTCCACCCACCATCCCTCCCTGCGGTAAATACCTCTGCGGAGGAAGGGGATGTGGTCATCTTCCACAGAGCCAGGGGGCTCCCCAGGTTGGAAGTACATCACTTCCTGGGGATGAGACTGCAGCAGGTTCAAACGGTGCAGACGCCTCTCTGGAGGTGGCGGGGATTAGACAGAAAGGGTTAGTCCTCAACAGCCAAAGGTCCCCTGTTCACAAATCAGAGGACGGTCTGTGGTCACCCCAAGAATTAATGCCAGTTACTCCTCACCATGGCCTTACTCTGTTGCTGGTCTCATTCAATCCCCCCGAGTCTAGGAGGTAGATGCCCCTGTTATACCATCATGCTCATTTTACACATAGGAAGTTGAGGCTCAGAGCGATGCAGCCACTTGTCCAAAGTCAAAAAGCTGGTAGGGATAGAGCCAGGACTTGGGACCGGGGCTGTGTCACCACAGAGGCCCCGTGTAGTAATCACTATATAGTTTGCTTCTGCTCTAGTTCCTTAGAGAGACTAGGAAGGCAGAGGGAAGGCTGGATGAGCCTCTGGAGGGAGGGCCTGGCCCGCCCCGCTCTTCCTCCCACACCCCAGTGGGGAGCCGGCTTCTGCCTCCATCCTCCATCCTTACCGATGCTCCTCAGCCGATGGAACCAGCGGAGCGTGCGAGGGAAGTGACTGTAGAAGGTCGGGTTGGCGGCTCCCAGGAGGTCAAGAAGCATAAAGAGCTCCTAGGGGGAGAGGCTAGGACTGAAGGGGGCCGGCGGGATACTGCTGACCCCGCTTCACCTTCTGCGTGCCCCGCCAGGACCCAGTGGGACCCCGATCTTACAATAGCCTGGATCCTGGTGGGGCCCGGACTGTGGGGCATGGACTCCATGAGCTGGGCCAGGTGCCGGGAGCCGTAAAGAGAGTCCTTGGGTCCCCACTCCTTCAGTGCCTCTTCGCCATCCAAGAAGAGCAGTTGCAGGGTCACCGGAGCTGCCTGTGGGAGCAGCAGGTGGCCGGGGCCAGCTCAGGGCCAGCCTTTGGCCTCAACCCACCCACGTTTCCTGCCTCCTTGCACAGCTGAATAGGACAAAGGAGATGTCCTCACTCAGAACACGGTGGCCAAGGGCATAGACTAGGAACCAAACTGCTTGGGATCAAACCCACGCTCAGCTGCTTCATAGCCGAGCAGATGTGGGAAAGCTACTCACTTCTCGAGGCATCAGTTTTGTTATCTATAAATGGAGTCAATAATGATTCTATTCTTAAGGTAGGATTCGAATCCAGGTCTTCAAACAGTGCCTGGCATATAATAACTAATTAAGGGTTAGCCCTGATTATTATTCCTCAAGTTCAGTTTGGCAAAAGAGACCCACAAATGAATAATTATGCAAACAGTGAAAGGCAATTGGGACAAATGCTTCCAAGAGCTGCGGAGTCCTGAAAGAGCAGAGGAAGGGGGTGGGGAATGACCTGGCTTGAGGAGGGTGTTGGGTCTGTCGGGAAGAGATGTTTGCACTGAGGGTGGGTGGGAGCTGGCCCGGCAAATGTGGGGCAGAAGAAAAAGTATTCCCAGCTAAGGGAACAACACGGACCAAGGCTGGGGCCAGGGACGGGGTCAGAGAGGTTTGAGAGGAGATCAGAGGGGTTGGCATGGGCCAAAGAGTTTGGGTTTTGGCTCCCCAGGGGCACTGGGAAGCCATTGAGGGGGTTTGAGCAGGGCAGGAGCATGATTAGATTTATGTTTTGATTCATTCATTCATTCATTCATTCATTCCACAAATTTTTATAGCCATCCTACTTTATACCGAGCAATATTTTGAGTCCAAGGAATACAGCAGGAAACAAAAGTCCCTGCCTTCATGGAACTTATTCTAGCTGGGCAGACAGGCAAACAAATCAACAGAATGTACCATACAGCATGGGATGGTGACAAGGAGCTATTTTAGGGTGGCTGGGAAGGCATCTTTGAAGAGGTGACATCGGAGTGGACACCTGAATGAAGGACGGGAACCAACTAAGAAGATATCTGAAAAAAGCACGTTCTATGCAGAGCAAGCAGCAAGTGCAAATGCCCTGAGGTAGGAGTGAACTTTCTGGGTTTGAGGACACGGGGAGGTGGGTGTGGCTGGAGTGGAGTGAGCCAGGGGTGAGGGGCAGGAGAAGAGATGAGAGAGGTAACAGGGCACACCTCATGGGCCAGTATAAGGACTCTGGCTTATGCTTGGAATGAAGGGGGACCCATGGGAGGGTTCTGGGCAGAAGGACAGGATGTGACAATATCTGACATTTGGGAGGTAGAAAGATTTCTGTGGCTCTGTGCATGGAGTGGAGGTGGGAAGACGAGAAGGATGACAAATGCCCAGGCAAAGGAGGGTGGTGGCTTAAACAAAGGTGGAGGTGGCCCACCGCCCCTTCCCCGACCCCTGCTCCTCACCTGCTCCTTGGCCCTGCTCAGCTCCGGATCGAGGGCCTGGGCCAGCTCCAGCAGCAGGGCACAGGGCACAGCTGAATCCGTGGCCCCCACAAAGGGGGCCGACTGGGGTGGGAAGAGCTTCGAGTCATAATGGCAGGCGAGGGTGAGGTGACGGGCAGCCCCTGGGTCCAGCGTGGCCACCACGTTGCCAAAGTCCAATGGCCCCAGGGGCGTCGAGGCTGTGAAGGGGTCCAGCTCCACATGCCAGCCTGCTGGCAGGGCCCGCAGCGTGGCCTCCAGGAACTAGTGGCAAGAGAGAGGTGGGAGGGTGGACGGGGACTGGGGAGGAGGTGGGGAGAAGGGCCATGTGACCTGAGCCATGCAGAGCGGTCCCACAGACCTGCAAGTCCCACTCCAGTTTAAATGTTTCCCTTGACACACTTCTGCTGAGTACCCACTGGGTGCTAGATATTGTCTTGATGCCAACAACACTAACCATAGCTTCTTCTTAAATAGCTCCCATTATGTGCCAAGCTCTGTTCTAGAGACCCTACAGGATAGGGACTATCAATGAATGACCCCCTTTTGCAGATGAGGAAACTGAGCCCCAGAGAGATTAAGAAACTAGTCCAGGGCTGGGCATTGTGGCTTATGCCTGTAATCCTAGCACTTTGGGAGGCTGAGGCAGGAGGATCATTTGAGGTCAGGAGTTCGAGACCAGCCTGTGCAAAAGTGAGTCTAGCCCAGGTGACAGAGAGAGAGAGAGAGAGAGAGAGAGAGAGAGAGAGAGAGAGAGAGAGAGACACTGTCTCAAAAAAAAAAAAAAAAAAATGGGAAAGAAACTAGTCCAAGGTCACAATCTAAGAGGATGAGGTAGGATTGGAAATCAGCAGTATTTAAATGACTCATTGTTTTCAGGGAGGTAATATAATATAGAAACATAGCAGCACCAGCTCTGGAGCCAACCTGCTTAGGTTCAAATCCCAGGTCTACCATTTATAATATTAGCTGTAGGATTTGGAAAGTATATAACCTCTCTGGGCCTCAGTTTTCCCATCCGCATAATGGAGATCATATTGGTACCCACCTCATAGAACTGTCTGTTGTTCGCACCTAGCACATAGTAAGCTTTTGGCGGGGGTAGTAAGGTGGGCAGTACAGCCTGGTGGTTTGTTACCGGCAGGGGCCTCTCCCATTCCCTAGCGGGCTGGGGTGTCAGGGATTGGAGGTAGGGTTCTTACCTTTCTGACTTGGAGATTGCCGGGGCTGCCTGGGGTTCGCACAACCAGCAGGGGGCGCAGATAAGTGCCCCAGAAACGCTGCGGGTCCAGTTGTGCCACCACCTTCCGCAGCCGGGCTTCGGGGAGGCTTCCGATTAACGGGGCCTTGGGAGGAAGGTGGAATGGGGAAGAGAAGAATGAGAGCAACCCCATTCCGACCCTGCCCCGGGCGCCGTCGCCCCAAGGAGCCCCGGTTCCTCTTTGCCATCTGTGGCCTCCAGCATCGGAGACTTCTAGGATAATTCCTGGACTCAGGAAAAGTCCCTCCAAGCCCATCTGGTCCAGCCTACCTCAGTCGTGATGGGGATATCGAGGCCCAGTTAGAGAGAGGAGAGAGAGGAAGGGACTCTTCCAAACAGCTGACTTAAGGCTAGAGCCCTGAATTCCCAGTCTTACTGCTCCAGATCCTTCCTCTTGAGGAAGAGCTGCTATTACAGAACGAGCCCCAAGCCTTATTCCGTTGGTAAGGGCCATGCGCTCAAATGACGGTGACGGGGGCACCTGCGGCTAGGGCCGTGCAATAAAGCCACGTCAACCACAGACGTCGGGGAAGAGGGAATGAGGGTCCCCGCGATGCCTGGGTCCCTGCCCGGACTCACCCGCAGCTCCCTGCCCGGCGGCAGCTCCTCAGTCCTGCGGTGCCAGCCGCTCCAGATGGTGTAGAACGCCGAGCCCACGGCCAGCGCCAGCAGCAGCAGGGGCAACAGCTGCCCCCGCGGTAGCAGGCGGCGCTTCGGTGGTGAGGGTGCCCCCGTGAGGCCACGTTCCCCGGGTCGCAGCCGGGGCCGCCCGCGGCCCCCGGAACGCATGGCAGCTCTGCCCTGAAAGCGCTCCGGGATCGCGGATTGAGTTTAGGCCCGGCCAAGTTCCACCCCATGGAATCAATGGACCAATGAGCAGCAAGAGCGACTGCACCATCCCACCCCCTAGCGAGCAGGGAAGCCAATGGGAACTATGATCTTGAGGACACGCCCCCCCCCTCCGGGGGGTTTTAGGGTTGATCCCCTGAGGATTGCACGCCCCCCCCCCCCCCCCCCCCAAAAGGGAGCGCGAGAGGGGTAGGCTCCGCCTTCGTGGAGGAGGGAAAGCCAATGAGCAGCGTTTGATCGTGGAAAACATTCGACCTCACGGGCGCAGGTCCCTGCCCCTCCCGGATGTAGGCAAGGGATTGGTTGCGCGGGGTCGGAAAGATCAATAGACACGTCAGTGAACGGTCCCCGGGGTGGGAAAGGGGCGGTGCCTATCGCCGAAGCGAGGAGCCGATTGGCTTCGCGGAAGCCGCGCCCCCGAAGGCAGGGTCGGCGGGCATTTGGAAATGGCGTATCATTTTCCTCCGTTGACTTATACCGTTCTGTAACGAAATGGTTTGAATCAGACCCCCTCTCTTTTTCTCTCCATTGTCATGGACGTCTGCCTCGTATGGTCCTGAATGGCCTAGAACCACTACTCGAGGCTTTGTTCTCGGGGGCGGGGATCACTATGGCAACAGGCCACGCCTCCACATGCTGTAGGTTTGCGCAGGCGCCCACGGAAGTGGGCCTGAGGAAGCGGAAGTCCCGCCTGTTTCGCGCTCTCTTTCCTCAGAAGCAGAAAAGCAACGCGGAGAAAGGAGTGACCTGAGAGCACAGCCACCACCATGTGAGTCTGGGCTGGGCTTAGGCGGCGGGAGTGAGGTTGAGGGTGTAAATTTAGCCGATTAACGGTGGAAGGGGATGAGCAGAGCTGGGGGCGGAGGCGGAGATTTTAGGGATAAAGTGGTGTACTCATCTCCTGATGAGTTTGGGAACCAGCATGGGGCCTTTGACGGATCATGAGTTCGGGAGACTGGACAGCTTTATCAGATAACGGGCTGGGGACTTTCCTAGATAATTAGTCCCGTTGAAATGATTGTTCAAGGGAAGCGATTTTACGAATAAAGAATCTGGGAGGGGGGCAGTGCGGACTTTTAGGAATAATGAGGTAAGGGATTTATCAGGATAATTTGAGCGGGAAACGGGTGTCTTTTCGACCTAATTCGCGACTTTTACGGATGACGAGTCACTGGCAAGATTTTGCATACTTTTTCCTTCAGCAAATACTATTAATACATTGACGGTTCATGTGTCAGGCACGATACATCAGTGAATGAGACCTACCCGCCCCCAAGAAAAAACTCTCTTGCTACAGCTTATAGGAGGGAGGGGAGACAGGCAATAAAGAGAATAATAAATAAAGTATATGGTGTGTTAGGTGATCAGGGCTATGAATAAAGAAGCAGTTGAGCAGGTTGAAAACAATGGGAAATGCCAATAACTTAATAACTAGCACGGAAGGACACATGGGGAAGGCGTCACTTTAGCAAAGACCTGAAGAAGGGGAACCATGCAGATATCTGGCGCTTCTAGGCAGAAGGAAAAGCAAACGCAGAGGCTCTAAGGTGAAAATTCGCCTCACATTTTAAGGACCACCCAGGAAGCCACTGTGGCTGGAGCGGAGTGAGAGAGGGGGCAAATGTAGGCAAATGCAAAAACTCTGGGTTTTACCTTTTACACTGAGATGGGAGCCATAGAAGAGTTTTGAAGACTGACATGATATGATTTAGGTTTTAGCACAACTCTTCAGACCGTTCTGTGGAGAACAGATTGTCAGGGAACATGGGTAGAGGCAGGGAGATCAGTAAGACTCCAGGAGAGAGATGATGGAGGCTTAGGCCATGGTAAGAAATGGCCGTTTGCTGACAGATTTGATATGGGATGTAAGAGAGAGAGGAGTCAAGTTGACAGAATTTTTGCCCAGAGAATTATCAGTGGAAATGGGGGAAACTGTGGATGGGGTAGGTTGGGCGACCTGGAGCTCAACCTGGGACGTGCGAAGTTGAAAATGTCTGGTAGGCATCCAGGTGGTGATGCCAAGAGAGGAGACTGAGCAGGAGGATGGGTGTGTTCAGCAAGGTTGGGGAGACACTAGGGGTGAGGCCTTGGCCACCCATGCTCGCAGCTCCAGCCGCTCTCACCTAAGGTTCTGTACTTGCCATTCAGGAGCCTCCTCAATAAACCCAAGAGTGAAATGACCCCAGAGGAGCTACAGAAGCGGGAGGAGGAAGAATTTAACACTGGTCCGCTCTCTGTGCTCACACAGTCAGTCAAGAACAACACTCAAGTGCTTATCAATTGCCGCAATAACAAGAAACTCTTGGGCCGTGTGAAGGCCTTTGATAGGTGAGTGCTGGGTCTCTGGAGATGTTTTATCCAGGCCTGGAGAAGCAGCCCCAGCTCCAGAAGCCTGAGGTGTAAGCGTCTT
Organism: Indri indri; assembly: GCA_004363605.1. Classification (NCBI taxonomy): domain Eukaryota; kingdom Metazoa; phylum Chordata; class Mammalia; order Primates; family Indriidae; genus Indri; species Indri indri. The sequence goes on from RJWJ010015597.1 coordinate 23,578, forward strand.
AAAATCCCAAGCGTGACTGTCTCTCATTGCCCCTCCAGCTGTGCAGTGCAGTGGTTATAGACATGTACTTGGGAGAGCCAATCCACCTGAGTTCATGTCCCACCTCTGCCTCTTAGCAGCCTGGTGACCTTCAGCGAGTGACTGTCTTGTTTGCACGTTGGCAGTAGTCAATCAGAGAGGCTTTATTTGAAGAGGCAACAGTGAACAGACCTGAATAAGATCAAGGAGCAAGCTAGGATCTGTGTTTTAGCCAGAACGAACAAACAGCAAGTGATTTTTCATCCCTGGGTTTCAGTTTCCTTATCTGAAAAATGTGCATCATAATACCCGTGGTTTGGTTTTTTTGTTTTTTGTTTTTTGTGTTTTTTTTTGAGACAGGGTCTTGCTCTGTTGCCCAGGCTACAGTGCAGTGGCGTCATCATAGCTCACTACAACCTCAAACTCCTGGGCTCAAGTGATCCTCCTGCCTCAGCCTCCTGAGTATCTGGGACTACAGGTGCACACCACCATGCCCGGCTAATTTTTTCTACTTTTTGTAGAGACGTGGTCTCACTTTCTCGGGCTGGTCTTGAACTCCTGGCCTCAAGCGATCCTCCCACCTCAGCCTCCCAAAGTGCTAGGATTACAGGCCTGAGCCACTGCACCCATCCCAGGGGATCCTTTTTAATCACTGCTAATGGCGTGCCACACAGTTTTTGACCTTGGTTTTTTTCACTTAACAATATAATTTGGAAATGTTTCCATATTGGTGTGCTATTTTTCTTCTTTTTATAACCTTTTTTTTTTCCTGAACTCGTAATATATTCACATGATTCCTAAAACAGTAATAATAGTCTAGTGAAAAGTTTCCGTCAGGCCTGTCCCCAGTTTACCTAGGCCAGCCTCCTGCCACCACTTTGCAGGTATCTTTCAAAGATTCTGTATTGTATGAGCAAATGGGAAGTGTATATGATTCTCCTATCCCCTTTTTTTCCCTTCTAAACATGACTTTCCAGGCCAGGGCGGTGGCTCACGCCTGTAATCCTAGCATTCTGGGAGGCTGAGGCAGGAGGATCACTTGAGCTCAGGAGTTCAAGACCAGCCTGAGCAAGAGCGAGATCCCATCTCTATATAAAAATAAATAAGTAAAATAATAAACGTGACTTCCCATACATAGTTTTCCACTTTTTTTTTTTTTTTTTGAGACAGAGTCTCACTCTCTCTTGCCTGGGGCGAGTGCCGTGGCGTCAGCCTAGCTCACAGCAACCTCAAACTCCTGGGCTCAAGCGATCCTCCTGCCTCAGCCTCCCAAGTAGCTGGGACTACAGGCATGCGCCACCATGCCCGGCTAATTTTTTTTCTATGTGTATTTTTAGCTGTCCAGTTAATTTTCTTTCTATTTTTTTTTGGTAGAGACGGGGTCTCGCTCTTGCTCAGGCTGGTCTCGAACTCCTGAGCTCAGAACGATCCGCCCGCCTCGGCCTCCCAGAGTGCTAGGATTACAGGCGTGAGCCACCGCACCCGGCCTTCCACTTTCTGCCTCACAGTATCTCCTGGAGGTTACTCCATGGCAAAGCATAGAGAGCTCCCTTATTCTTTTCGTTTTTTCTTACCATGCAGTAGTATTTCCATCAGGTGTGTGCGCTTCGGCTCGGTTAAACCAGCAGCCTCTAACAGCTGCACGTCCCCTGTCTCCTCCCATCCCTTCTTCATCTCCCTTTCCTCCCCACCCTTCCACACCGTCCTCATCTCTTTCCTGTCCCTTTCTCAGCGCCTTATATCTCTTTCCTCCATCTACCCTGCCTTGACCCTGCTTTAATTTTTGTTCATAGCAATTGTCAGCACCTGACAGTATATTGCAAATCTCTGTTTATTTGTTTCTTGTTTTTGTCCCCTCGCTGGGTTGCAGACCCTATGAGGCTAGCAGGGGTGTCATCTGTTTTATTGTGGCTGTATCCATAGCATTCATGTATTAACAGTAGATGTTCTGCAAGCGATTGTTGAATGAGCTCATGCATACTGTCATCACATGTGCCCACCTGGCACCTGAGGACAGGGACAGAGCAGGACTGGAGTGGAGGCGTCAGGTGTCGCCTGAAGCCCCAGCACCCCAGGATGCCCTGGGTCCCCAGAGAGCAGGAGCTCCTTTGCTACCGCCTCCCTAAACACTTAGCATTAAAAGGCACAGCAGAACCGTTTCATTTGCCTTTACCCTGTGCTATGTTCTGAATATTTACCAAAATGTCGTATTAATTCATTTCGTCTTCACAACGACCCTATGAGGGAGGTGCCATGATGGTCTCCCTTTCAGAAAGAAGGAAACTGAGGCACAGAGAGGTGAAATCCTTTGCCCAAGCCTGAACTAAGGACTTGCACAGGTGGCACTGGAAGCCCGGCCCTCCTGGCCCAGGGCCTGCATCCTTCCCCAGCCTGTGCTGTGGAGGGGGACAGCGGTACCGGGCAGAGGAGGGGCAGTCAGAAGTCTCTCCCCTCACTCCCGGTGCCTTCCTACCTCCTCCCCGCCCCAGGCACTGCAACATGGTGCTGGAGAATGTGAAGGAGATGTGGACCGAGGTCCCCAAGAGCGGCAAGGGGAAGAAGAAGTCCAAGCCGGTCAACAAGGACCGCTACATCTCCAAGATGTTCCTGCGCGGGGACTCGGTCATCGTGGTCCTGCGGAACCCGCTTATCGCTGGCAAGTAGGGCCGCCTTCCTGCCGACAGCTTGGTCCCCTGTCCTGTGAACAACTGCTCTTTGTGATGGCAGTAATAAAGCTGTGTTTTTTTTCTAGTGACATCTGTCTGTTCCCAGGGCCTCGTGAGCGGGGCGGACTCAGGAAGGAGGGAAGGCAGCGGGGTGTAGGGCTGGGACCCAAGCCAGGTCCCTACAACTCTGGGACCAGGACCCCCGAGCAGGCGAAGAGGCCCCAGCTCCCCATCCAGGCCTCCCTTTCCCCATCCGCGAAGTGAATAGGTTGGGCTGAAATGATCTCTCATTTGCGATGCTGGAGGAAGTTTCGACTTTCTTCTATTTTAATTATTTTTCCATCAGCATACATCCACCAAGTGCCTCCTCTGCGCCCAGCCCTGTGTCACAATGCTGGGGACACAGGCACGCCCAAGAGGGCCCCTGACCTGCACTCATGGACAGGAGATGAGCATTTAAAGCAGTCAGTACCCAAATACTGCTAGTGATGGTGGCTAACACCTGAGCTGTTCAGGTGCCAGACTCAACACTTTTCACACATCCTCCTGACAACTCTGAGGCAAGCCTGTTAATTTATTACCTCCATTTTCCAGAAGAAACTGAGGCACACAGAGGAATGTCACTTCCCAGGGGCACCCAGCCAGGAAGTGGTGATGCCGTGACCCAAACCCACCCCCTCCTGAGCCTGTGGCTTAACCCCTAGTTCCGCTGCCCCTCAAATTCAGCGTAATGACCCTTGAGAGGAATTCTGTGACAAACTCCGGGAGCTTGAGGTGGCAAAGGGAGGCCTTGTGTATTGTGGCTGGATTAAGTATCCCTGTCGTGCTCTGACACGCACGCTGACCTTTCCCCCCTCGTCTCTTTGTCACTGCCTGTATCTCTGTCCTCTGGATGTAGCCAAACACCAGGCACATGTGGGTTGCAGGCCTGTGAACTTAATGAGATGTTCAGACACTCTGAGCTGTGAAAGGCACAGCCCGAGGGAGCCTGTGAGCCTGTTAGCGGCGGAGCTGGGACCCTGCAGCAGGGAGAAGGCCTGACACACACAGGGTGACGGCTGTGAGGTTATAAATGCATGCGTTTACCATGTCTGCTTGGAATAAGCACCCGTGGGGCAGATAATAGAGCTATCCCATTTTATAGATCAGACATTTGAGGCCCAGAGAGGCTAAGTGATTTGCCCAGGGTCACACAGGAACAATGGAGTTGCGTCCAAACCCAGGGAGCCAGGTCCTCATGAGCAGTCTTTATTGTCGGGGAGCAGGGTGGAGCTATAATAGTCTCATCTGTAAATTCGGGGCAGTGGTGCTGCCACAGGAGGTCACCCCTAGGATTTGGTCCTTTGGCAGGAGTGGAAACAGCCCAAGCCCTGGAGTCACAGTCCTGGGTTCGAATCCCACCCTGCCTCCCGCTGGTTGTTGATTGGGAAGTGGAAATTGGTTTCCCTGCCTTGCAGTTTGGCATCAAAGATTCGAGTCCCGGCATGGTCTGATTTCCTTTCTCATCTCTTCACCCACCCCACTGCCCCCCAGATGGTTTCTATTTGCAGAGAAGTCGGGAATGTTCCCCAATTCACACAGCTAGCAAGTAGCCAAACTTAGTTCAAGTTAGTTGAACTTACTTCAAACTAAGATGAGAACCGGGCTGGTTCCTACTTTACTATTCCAGAAAAGCAGCCCTCAAAAGAGTTTGCCAGGTGCACATACCTGTACACACACAGGCTTGTAATTTTACATGTAACATTGCCAATTGGGAATTCTCTTAGGCAGGGGGACAGTGGCAGCACGGTGTCCCTATTTTCTTGTGGCAACACACGGCTGAAGTTGAGCAAGGCCCCCATAAGCCTCCTCCCAGTCACTTCCCATTAGGGCCTGGCCAAGAAGATTCTCCCACTCCAGAAAGAAAAAAAGCAAGTGTTTCTCATGCTTTATTTACAAGGGCCCTGCCCTAAGGCCCCCAACCCACCAGAACCCACAAGGCGGTGGGAGGGAGGAGGGCCGCAAGCTTGAAAAGGCTGAGTTCAGCTATGGGCACATCTGCCCAGGGAAAATACTCGACAACACCCAGGTACTAACTGAGTCTGTGTGTGTTTATGTGGGGAAAGGATTTAGGAGTGAGGGTCTTGCGTGTGTACAGGGGGTCCAGCCACGACGAGGCTATCAGCTTCCCCCGTAATTCTCCCAGTTCCCAGGGACCACCCATCTTAGGAGACCTGCGCCCTCACTCCGCAGTCAGCAGTGGCCCTGGCTACTCCGGATAGAAGGTTCCAGCTCCAGGCCTGCCTTGAGACGCCTGTGGTTCTTTCTATCTACACGCCAAGTCCCTGTCTCTGGATCCCAGCGCCTCTTGCGTTTCCAGCGCCAGCGCTCACCTCTCGCGAGAACTGCAGACCCTTGTCCTTGGGTATCCTACAGGCATTGGCAGCTTAACTGTCCAAAGAGCACTCTTGGTTCTCCCCACCCTGAGCGCAATTTCCCCATCTTTCTGCACCATTCCAAATCAAGGAGGCTTCCTCGACTTCTCTCTTGGCGGCACGTTTCTCGTGCGATCCATCGCAAAGTCCTCTCAGCTCTACCTTTAAAGTATCTCCAGAATCCAAGAGCTTCACACCCCTCGTGGCCTCCATCCTGGTCCAGCCACTGTCACTTCCTGCCTGCCTCCCCCTCCTCACTGGGCTCCCGGCCTCCACTCCTGCCCCTGGTAATCTGTTCCCCTACAGCAGCAGTCCCCACACTTTTTGGCACTGACAGGTTTCATGGAAGACAATTTTTCCATGGACTGGGGGGTTGGGGGGATGGCGAATGATGGGGAGTGGCTGTAAATGCAGATGAAGCTTCCCTCACTCAGCTGGCCACTCACCTCCTGCTGGGGGGTGGCTGGGAGCAGAGGTTGGGGACCACAGCTTTACAGGACAGCAGATGCATCTGTTTAAAACATTAGCCGGAGACCCTCCTGCTAAGAATCTTCAGTGCATCTGGAATTAAATCCCAGCTCTTGTGCCTCTGCCTACTTCTCTCTCTTTCTATTGGCTTTGACTTATTCCAGTCCAGCCAAGGCCAAGCTCCTTCCTGCCCCAGGGCCTTTGCATATGCTATTTCTTCTGCCTGGAATCTTATCCTCCAATTCTTACCAAAGTTGTCTCCTTCACCTCTTTCAGAGATGGTTTAAATGTCACCTCCTCAGAGATGGCCTCCAAGACCACCTTAGCCCCTTTTCCAATTTCCCTTCATATGCCATTCTACAGCATATGTGTAACTTGATGTTTGTGTTCATCTGTTTCCCCCACTCCATTGTGATCTCCAGGGGGACAGGAACCTTGTTTTCCTGTTTCCTTCTCCTCCATTTCCCCAGCGTCCCCCGCACTGGGCCTGGCACCCAGTAGGCACTCACTAAAGACATGATAACTGAAAGGACACAGGAATCCCGCTACTTAGCAGTAACTTTCCAACACCCGGGTGGCCTCATCCCCACGCCCTGGGAGGATCCCTGAGGACGAGGCGCGGCCAGTGGGGACCTCGCCTGGGCCGGAGCCCGAGGGCAGGGCCCGGGAGGCACGCTCCGGGAGCTGGCGCTGCTTCTCGCCAAGGCTGCGGCGCAGGCGGCAGTGGTGCCAGGCACGGCGGATCTCCGACTGCACCTGCAACAGGATGGCGCTCAGAGGCGGCGCCGTTCCCCGCGCGGCCGCCAGAGGGCGCGGGCGGCGGGCCGGAGCTCTTCCTACCTCCTTGTTGATGAAGCAATAGAGGACGCTGACCAGGAAGCCCTGCCAGAGGAGGTGCGGGGGTTAAATCGGGGTGGGGGCAGGATTGCAACCACACCCTTAATGAGCTCGAACCCTTGCCAGGCCCCCAAACACCTAAGCTGCCGCCACCTTGGTCCTAGACTATTGCGATCACCTTCTCACTGGCAGGGGTTGGGGGGAAGGTTTAAGAACCGAGCCCTGGAGGAAGGATCGCTTCCCCACTTTCCCACTTGGGCAAGCTGCTTAACCCCTCTGCGCCTCAGTTTCTTCATCTGGAAAATGGAGCAGTAATACAGTGGTGATTGTGATCATTGAGGTATTATTAACATACAAGAAGCCGTAGTGCCTGGCACATAGAACCTTTTTCTTCATCTTGTTTTATCATATACCATTAATTCTGAACAATTAGTTTTATATCTGCGTAAATTTATATATATTCTACATCCAAATTTAAATAAATATAAAATGTATTTCTATTTTATAATTAATCAAATAATACAAATCAATTATGTATAGGTACTATTATTAAGACACTAATCTTAGTATCACTTTCCATGACGCTGTTAAAATCTCACTCAGCTCACATCCCTCTGCCCAGAACCTTCCCATGGCTCCTGCTTGGAGCAGAGAAAAAGCTGAAGTCCTCACCTGGTCCTGGAGGCCCCTCAGCTCTCTGTCCTCACCCCCCATACCTCATGCCTACTGGCCCGTCTGCTTCAGGCTCGCTGGCCTTCATCACAGGCTACTCTTCTGCCTCAGGGATCTTGCATGTGGTGTTTCTCTTCCTGGGACATTTTCCCCAAACTTCCGCCTGGCCTATCGCCTCACCTTCCTCAGGTCTCTGCTTCAGTGTGTCCTTCTTGGGGTGGCCTTCCCTGACCCTCTCTCTGAAACAGCAACCCCACCCTTCCTTGGACACCACTCACCTCTTTTCTCACTTTCTCCCCACTCTACGCACATCTCACCATCTGATGCTCTGCGTGTTTCAGTTATGTCATGGGTTGTCTGTCTCTCCCGCTAGAGTGTAGGGGCCATTTGGCTCTTGGCCATACATGTCCCCACGATAAGCCTGGAAGAGTACTTAGTACGTGTATGTGCTCAGGAATTTTTTTGCTGATTTTAATGAATAAACAGGCTTGTAAGGTGAGACTGGTATTGTCCCCACTTTAGAGATGAGGAAACTGAGGGCCAGCAAGGTGAAGCAGGGTGGGGACCAGGGTAGGCAAGCAAGTGCAGGGTTGGCCTTAAATTTGGGAATGAGCACCTCCTTAAATTCTGCGCCTTAGGCACCCCATTTGCCTCTCCCTAGCCCCAAGCCTGAGGTGAAAGCCACACCGCTGGCAAGTGACAGAATCTGAATTTGGCCCCAGCTGTGTGCAGCCTCAAAACCTCAGTGTTTACCAGGAGGCAGTACTCCCGGGCTAGCAGTCTCCCTCCTGCTCCCTGCTGCTTGCCCAGCCCAGGACCGCCCTCGCTCAGTATTGTGTGTGGCGTGAACAAAACCCCATCTTCGCACCCCATTCAGTGGCTTTGCCAGAGGATGACTGTAGCTCTCATGACTGGGGGTGGGAAGGAGGGCCCCATGTGGAAGGGTGTAGCCCCTGCACCCTGCCTGAGCACCTGGAAGGAACTTAGGAAGATCTCAAAGCCGATCTTGGCAAAGCGCAGGGCACCCCGAGCCTGTTCCTCTGTCACCGGAGCAAACACCACCTCGTGGACACCCAGCAGGGGCACCAGCGTCAGCGTTGAGCGAGCCAACCTGGGGAGAGAGGGCAGCAGTGCCCTGTGGCCCCGGGTCCCCCAACTCGCACCTGGCCCTTTCCCCTCTGACCCCACCGCCGGCCCCCACCTCAGCCGGTAGTCGGGGCAGCGCATCTGCTGTGTCCTCAGCTTGGACAAAAGGATGCCAAGAATGCGGATAAAGATGAGAAAATTAATCTGCGGGGAGAGACAGAAGTTGAACCAGCAGCTCCCATTCTGGTGGGGGAAGGCAGGAGATGGTACCCTACTTCCCAGAATGGAAAATCCCTGAGGACAGCCTGGAGGAGGCAGGGCGGACCCTACCAAGATGGTCATGAGAATGGGGGTGCGTATGATCCACCAAATGGCCTTGACTTCGTTTCTCTCCCAGCACCTGTGGGGGGCGGGATAGGGCTAAGAGACAGAAAACCTCTAGACTCACTGGATCGTGCACCTTAACTCGCCAGGCCCCGCCCACTTTCCTTAAGACCACACCCACATTTCTTAAAGCCCCGCCCATCCGTTACTAGCACGTCCCCACCCCATCCCCCCTTGCCAGTAGTTCTCCAAGACCTTTTCAAGCTCCCCATTTCGTTAGGCCCGCCCACATTCCCCCCAATCCCTGAGTTGCCGGAAGACCCTGCCCACGTTTCCATCACAACCCGCCCAAGTCCCTCAAAGCTCCGCCCACCGCCCAGGCCCCCCCCACCAGACCCTGCAACTCACTGCGTGTTCTCGTGCAGGTACCTGACGATCACCCAGGGAATGACGAAAAGCGTGGGGGCCCCTGTGCAGACCCCGACCCCCGCCCCCCCACCCCGCCGCAGCTGTCAGCGCGCGCACGGGCCCCGCCAGGCCCAAGACCCCCGGAATTCCTCTGTCAGGGAGGGGAGGCAGAAGCCTAGAGGGCGGAGGAGACCCGCTGAGGTAGAACCGCAGCAGGGCAGCTGGGGGAGCCGAGGCGCGCTGGGCTGGGTGGGGGACGGGGTCGGGGCTCACCCCAGCCAAGCAACAGGTAGCAGCGGAAGTAGCCCTCCTCGGAGCTACCCACGAGCACCAGGAGGCTGTGCAGGTAGACACCCTCCACCAGCAGCCACGTGTAGTTGGCACCCACGCAGTACTGGGTCACGATCTGGGCTGTGCGGCAGGCGGCTAGGGCCTAGGGAGGGCCAGACGGGACGAGGGGACAGTCAGGGTTGCTGGGGTGTCCCCAAGCCTTCCCCTACCTGACACCCCTTCGTCCCTATCTCTTGCCATCGAATGTTCTCCCACGTCTGTTCTCCAGGGCATGGGATCAGTGGTTGCTTCCTTTCGCGCTGTTCTCTTTCCCTATATGGACTCTTCCACCCTGACCCCCTTAACAATTTGTATCTTCTATCATGCCATCACAGTAGAGTTTCCCCTAGACCCCCAAAATATGGCCTCTGCCCACCCCGTGACTTCTCAACAATTGGTATGGCCCAACTTGCCGCCAGATAGCTCCTCCCACTTCTGCTGCCAGCTGCTGGTCTCTCCCGCCCTGTCTCCCAGTAACAAACTGCCATGCTCTCATTGGTGGAAAAGACCAACGATGGATGAGACAAAAAGGGAAGAGGGGATGGAAAATTCCAGTAAAGGGGGGATGGGCTGGGAGAGTTCAATGATGGGGGAGGCTGAGTTGGGAAGGTCCCCCTCCAAATGCGTCAGGAGGGGTCAAGAGAGATAAACTGTTGATAGTGCAGGAGGTTGTAAGTGGATCGGAAACTTCCTGGTCCCACCAGAGGAGGCAGATTCCCCTTTGGAAGGACAGAAGGAGGTCGCGCACCTGGTTCCACGGGGTAGGGGCCTGGTCCCCAGGGTAGGGGCCAGGTGGAGGTAGCAGACGGTCTCGGGTGAGGATGGCTGCCGCCCGCAGCATGAAAGACGTGAACAGGTTGATGTGGATGTAGTTTCGAGTGCAGCGCAGCCGCCTGGGAGATTTGGGAGGCAGTCTGGGGACCTCTGGAGAGCTGTCCTCAGCCACATAGAGCCCCTTTAGCTCTCTCCGGCCCTTCCCAGAGAAGGGCCAGTGGATGCTTGGCGTAGGTGACCACCCCATCTTATTGGACAAGTAACTGAGACCCATGTCTCTGCTGCCACGACTCAGGACTGGGGGTCCCACCTGAAGAAACTCAAGATGAGCAGGGCTAGCAGCAGCGTGGCAAAGGACAGGGAGTAGCCGACGGTATACACGACCTGTAGCCGCTCCAAGATCAGCTTTTGGTCCTGGTGGGGGCGAGGGGACAGGAACAAGGCTGGGCTCTTCCCCCAGACCCAGAGAGAGGCTGGAGGGACACCTGCTGCTTGTTTCTGCCCAGCACCCTAATTTTCTCTTAGGAACCACCCACCCCTGTTTAAGTGGGGCTGACTCCACCCTCTAGCTCCAGGGCTAGGCATATGACCAGCCAACCAGACCATTCTACCTAACACCGCCCCCCCCAACACTCATCAATCCTGGGACATTATGGGAGAGTTATGGAGAACAAAGGTCAGTCTTCCCACAGTGATGCTTGGTTGGTAGGATGTGAGCGTGATGCTAATGGGGACCACCTTTTCTACCCTACAGAAAAGATGAGCCCAGTGCAGAGAAAACAGAGGCACAGCATGGTGAGGGATAGAGAGAGATTCCCGACCACATCATTTGATCACCTAGATCTCCCTATGCCTGAAGCTGAAGCTGTTGCCTTATACTTTTTTTTTTGGAAGTAGTCTGGCTCTGTCATCCCAGTTAGAGTGCAGTGGCATCATTATAGCTCACTGCAACCTCAAACTCCTGGCCTCAAGCGATCCTCCTGCCTCAGCCTCTCGAGTATCTGGGACTACAGGCGTGTGCCCTAATGACCGGCTAATTTTTCTATTTTTAGTAGAGATGGGGTCTCACTCTTGCTCAGGCTGGTCTTGAACTCCTGACCTCAAGGGATCCTCCCGCCTCAACTGCTGCCTTATATTTTCAATCAAACAAGCCAATGCATTTCTCTTTCTTTCTCCTGTAAGCAAGGCTGAGTTGGGTTTCTATCACTTGCAGCCCAGAGTCCTGAGCAGGCTCGGCCTGAGGTTGCTGCCTTTTCTCCTCTCCCCAGACATCCTCACCTGAATCCCTCACCTCTTCTTACCTGAAAGGACCCATTCTTCTCTGGGTTCTCACACTGGGTATGGTCTCTCCAAGGTCCCCACTGGCCATCACTGCCACACTGGCGGAGGACGAAGCCGGCAGCCACTGTGGGGAAACAAGGGAGGGAGGGGATCGGAGGCACAGAGAGACAGAGGAAGACAGAAGGACAAACTGTGAGACAAAGGCAGACAGAGAGCCAAGGTGATGATTATGACGGTAATGGTAAACCCTTGTAAAGTTTACATATATTAAATAATTTAACATTCATACTGTCCTACAGATGGGAAAACTGAAGCACAAAGCAGTGAAACTGTCCAAGACTACATAGCTGGTTAGGTCAGGAAGACCCAGACATCCAGAGACAGACAGACTCAGGAAAAGGAGCGAAAATAAGAACCCCGTGGTCCCACAGGGAGAAACGGAGACAGAGAAGCAGCATTATTTGAGAGAGCCAAGGTTGGACAGGACGGAGAAACCCAGCCTGATAGGACGGAGCAGGGGACAGAGGAGCAGGAGAGGGGTGTAGGTGAGCTGCGGGGGGAGTGTCTGGGGACAAAAGTTAGGAACTGTTTTGTGTCTCGGGAGGACTTGGGGTCCAGGGAGCACCTCACCGTGGCGGTGCCAGGGCAGGTACCAGGGGCAGGACGCACGGGCAGTGGCGTTGGGTGCAGCAGAGTCCCAGCAGACGTACATATCGAAGGACCCGTTACAGGCGAGGCCTGCGGGTGTGCATGGGGCCAGACGCGGGGTGGACCTGCTGAGTCGCGGGCCCAGCGCCTCTCCACCTCTGACACGCTAGTCCTGCTCTAGCCCCGCCCACCAGGGGCGGGGCCCGCCCTAGCTCTGCCACGAGCTCCTCCCACCAGCCCTCAAGGCCCCGCCCATCCGCTCCAGCCCCACTCTGGGCTCCTCCCGCCGGCAGGTCCGAGCCCGTGATTCTTCCCGTCCAGAGAGGCTCTTCCCAGACTCCACCCCAAGCCCCGCCCCTTCATGGTCCGCTCCATGCAGGCCCCGCCCAGTCTTCTCCCATTTCCAGCTTCTTCCCAGCTCCACTAATCGTGG